>PVIJ01001925.1:0-84047 GCA_004024925.1 Scalopus aquaticus
TTTTTCTCTTTCTTTCTGGCTTATTTCACTGAGTATGATCCCCTCTAATTCCATCCATGTCACTGCAAATTGCATGTGTTTATCTTCTTTGAATGCTGAATAGTATTCCATTGTGTATATGTACCACATCTTCTTGATCCAATCATCTATTTTTGGACATCTGGGTTGCTTCCATACCTTTGCTATTGTGAACAGTGCCTCATATTTATTCATTTATTTTTTAAAGATTTATTTATTTATGCATACAAGCTGGAGTACAGGCCAGAGGCGTAGGGCAGCGAGAGGGTTCACCAGAGACAGAGTGGGGAGCAGCACAGGCAGATCAGTGGAAATACACTGCTGAGGGGAGCAGCGGGAGAGGCAAGAGAGGTCTGCTGGGTCATGTGGGGTTCTCCCACGCTGGGAGTTGAACTCGCGTTGCACAGCGCTGCGCTTAATCGCTGAGCCATCAGGGAGGCCCTTATTTATTTATTTTAAAAGATTTATTTATTTATGCATACAGGCTGGGGTGCCAGCCAGAAGTGTGGGAGGGTGAGAGGATTCACCGAAGTCAGAGTGGGGAGCAGAACAGGCGGATCTACTGAAGTACACTGCTGAGGGGAGCAGCGGGTGAAGCAGAAGAGATCTGCTGCGCCAAGCTACCTGCCTTGGGATTGAACTCATGCTGCAGTGGCTGCGCATAGTTTCATAGGCTGAGATTAACCCCTTGCCCCATCAGGGAGGCCATAAATAAGTAACACATTTAAAAGTGGTAGATCCATCAGAGGTTGAAATAAGCCTCTGCTACTTTTTTTCCTTTTCCCCCTCCTCCTTTGTTGACGCAGCGCTGGTTCATACAACACTGTGTATGATTTAGAAGAACAGATTCACACCTCCTCGTATGTAAGTCACCACATCACACTAACCAACATGCACCCACAGTCCTTTATCCTAGACTGTTGTACCCCGTCCCAGTTTGTTCCCACACTTCCTCTCCCACCTCCTCTTGTACCCTCAATTCTGTCGTCATATTTCTAGAGTTTGTTTTAGTTTAGTTTTGTCATTCTGCTGTTTTTTGTTTTTCTCTATATTCCACATCCTTTCTTTTTAACCCATCCATCAAGTGAGTCCCAGATTCTGATTGTGGATTCATGACATTTGCATCTGATTTGGGCAAAGAGATCAGTTTCCTAGTATCCATCCTTCCTGGAAATTTGAGAAAAGCCTCATGAAGGCACACCAAAGAGATGGAATGATGGTATTCCTTGCTTCTGTGAAACTACAGTGCACTTGACAGCATCCCAAGCTGATTTGATATAACCCTTTAAATGCAATCGCAAATATTTGATGCAAGTGTCTGCACTCGCCCTCTTCCAAACACACACCAATTCTTCTGTCTCTGTGGTCCTGCAGTGATGTCACTGCCTCCTTGATGGAGTCATTCTGAGGCCTTTAGGGCATGGCCTTGTGGTACTCTGAGTCATCTAGGTAAGTAAGGAGCAGCCTGTCATTATCATTATAGAGCACCCGCTTGCTAATTAAACTGGACAGTTGATTGCTTTATGATATCACCAGGGAAGGCTGTAAAGGATAATGTAGCATTCTTTGGGGCTACTTCCTGCACTGAACCTTGTCAGCACTTCCCAAATACCTAGTTGATTGCCCATACACTTAGACCTTAGCAGAGCTGGCGACCAGTTAATTCAAATCATCAGTTCCTCCACCTGTCCTTGGAAGGGGAGTGCTATGACTGTATACTCAGTTTGTTAGTTTGTTTTAAAAATTTATTTATTTATGCATACAAGCTGGGGTGTAGGCCAGAGGTGTCGGGGTCGGGATGGGGGGTTTGAGAGAATTCACCAGAGACTGAGTGGGGAGCAAAACAGGCACACTGACTAAAATACACTGCTGAGGAGAGCAGCGGGCAAGACAGGCAAGGTCTGCTGCACCATGTGGAAAGCTCCCTGGATGGGATTGAACTCGTGCTGCAGTGGCTGGGGATAGCTTCATAGTGCTGAAACTTAAGCCCTTGGGCCACCAGGGAGTCCCTGTACACTCAGTTTTCACATGGAAGCTACCAGAATTTTGCTGTGTACCTTATACAAGAGGGGCTGGGAAATTGATATAGCATCCCAGGAGACATTTGAACTTTTAGAATTACCAGTGATGGGAAAATATGACCTTTTCTAAAGATTATTACCCAGCTGTTTGTGGTCAATTGACTCGCAGTGATGAAAGTCAATAAGAATGTGGCTGAGGCTATAGCCATGTCTCAGCTGTCTAAAGCTCATAATCCCTTGGCAAAGATTTCTTCACTCTAGACACTATCAGGAGAGGGGGCTCCCTTAGTCATGGAGCACCACCATACTCAGGCATGGTTAGTGGTTTTTTTTTTTACCATGTGGAGGAACTCCTCTGGATCAGTTAGAAAGAACCTTAGATGTGACTTCAACTTGTCTGCGAATCCTGCAGAACATCCACATGCCTGGGGAGTGTGTTATCAACTGCTGACACTCAGGGACCATTCCTTATGTCACAGAACCCTGAGAGAGAATAGAATTGATATGTATTTTTAAATATTTATTTATTTATTTATGCATACAAGAACTAGGGTGTAGGCCAGAGGTGTGGGGGTGGGGGAGAGGATTTACCAGGGACATAGTGGGGAGCAGAACAGGCAGATTGACACCGCTGAAGGGAGCAGCAGGAGAGGCAGGAGAGATCTGCTGTGCCATGTGGGAAGCTCCCTGGTCAAGGATCAAACTCATGCTGCGGACAACTTCATAGTGCTGAGACTTAACCTGTTGTGCCACCAGGTAGGCCCTTAGAATTCATATTTTAAGTGACTTCTGCAGGAGTTCCAAAGGTCAGTCAGGTTTGGAAACAGCTCATTTAGTCCAACAGCTTTCATTTCATCAAGTAAGAAAGGGGAGAGTGCTTTGACTAAGATCTGTGAGTGCGAGCATGAAAACTGACAGCAGAATTTAGGTCTGTCGACTCCTTCCAACACTGTGTGTTGTGTGGCCTCACTCATAAAGCACAGCTCTCTTTGGAGAGGGGTGTAAAACATCCTTCACATGGGGGAGCACCACTGGGGATCGCATAATCTTTTGAATGTCTACATCACTAGAATCCAACACTGGCCACTTGTTTACTGATGAAATTAGCCAAATGCCTTGGTTAAGACTCCAACTTCCCCACTTATTACTTGGGTGACCCTGGTTAAGTGACTTACTTCTTAGTATCTCTATCTATAAAATATGAATCATAAAATTAATGGTATTTGCTTGACAGGGGTGCCACGAAGTTTGAAGGACATAATGTTTGAAAAGTGCTTGCTGCAGTGTCTGGCAGGTGGCAAGTGCTCAGCGAATGTTAACTATTATTTTGAACTTTTACTATGTGCCAACACACTACACTAAGACCTTTTTTATGTATCCCTATTGTTCACAAGACCTCCAGGAAGCAGCCATTTTTGATTCTCCCAATGAGGAGATGAGGGAGACTTGATAAAGCTTGTACTTCCTACTCCATTGGTCACTTGAAATTAGGCCTTTTGTAACTGCTATCCCCATAGGTGATATGCAGAAATATGTCAGGGTGAAAATATTCTCCTGGTGGTAACAATTGAGGGATTTTTGTAAATCTGACTAAATTTCCTTGGGAATGGGTCCTGTCCCTTGTACATCTTGATGTCTCCTCTTCATCTTGGTGTTGCACGACTTAACCTAAACCCTTTCCTGGTAAATAGTACTCAATAAATGTTTGTCAAATAGAATCAACTGTCTTCATGTTGATCAGATACCTCTTTCCGAGGAATGCTACCTCCTTCCAAGGAATGTTTTTTCTCTTGGGTCACTTATCCTGAATTTCTTAATTTTTAATGCCTTGCTTAGCTTTCAAGTCATTTCACAATGGAGTTTCAGTCCACCTTTCTTCCCCTATGTGTGCAATAAATGGTTTATTACAAGATTATAAGAGTGGAAAAACTGAAAACGATCTTAATGTCTAGCTGCAGGAGAATGGTTGAATAATTTATGATGCATTTGTATGTTTTTAAGAGCTAACACTTTGCTGGGGCCTACTGTGCCATGCACTTTCTAAAGCGCTTTTTATGTAATTAACTAGTCTCATTCTTAGAACAACTTTGTAAGGTAGATACTGTGATCATCATTTTACACAGGATAGGAAATAGATCCGGAGAAGTTAATTAATATGTCCAAGGCCACACAGTCAGAAACTACGAGAGTCAAGATTCAAACTTAGGCAGCCTGCCCCAGACTCAGTCTTCTCAGCCACTAAACTAAATGATCTCATATGTAACCAACAAATGGTGTGACAGACCACGATCACTTGCCTGAGAATGTTTACCTTGTGTCTAATACGAACTGAAGTGAATAAATAAATTAGCTGCTAAATGTAGATAGGAAATGCTTAGGTTATACTCTAAATGGGTGAGAAAAGCAGAATATCACATTATGATCACAATTATGGAAAGTTATAGACAAGTGCAAAAGAAATAGTTCAAAGTAAATAGGTAAATTCTACTTGTGGCTGATGTATTGACAGTTTCTCCTGTCTTGTTTATTTATACTTCACTTTTCGAAAATTCCTGAAGCAAACCAATCTGTAAAACCAGGAAGAAAACTATTAAAAATAGATTTATGAAACATGAGATAATACAGAGGCAGATTTGGGATGAATCACCAATAGACATCAAATATTAATATTTTTTCTCAAAGCATTTACTAATTTCACATAAATTTCACTGACCCAAACCTCTGCTAAGCAGGCTTGACCGTACTGCAGGTTATCATGAAGGTCATCCTTAGGTCATAAATATACAGAGGTAGCTTCTATTTTGGTTCCGGTAGCAGTATCTGGAGAGAGAAGCTATCTTCCTGGATCTTTTTGAGGTAACTTATTACAAGCATCTCTGATTCCTTAGAGTCCCTTTGCTCTTGTATTTCCTGCCATTGCATCTGGTCTCCTGGGCATAGCTTCTAAGACCTGCCCCAAGGCAACAGGGTAGCACTTTTAGCCCCTGTAGCCTGTGAAGTATCACTGACAGTTGATAAGCTTGTCCAACTTTTGTAACCTGGGAGCCAGATGTGGTATGAAGGAAAGAGGCTTTGGTTTCAAGGCACAGCTCAATACTCACTGAGGAAACTTAAGCAACTCAGTTTCCCTCTGAATCTCAGGTTCCTCATCTGTAAATGATGATAAAGAGTCATATCTACCTCACATGTTACTCTGAGTCTGAAGAGGGCTCAATTGGGATAATGTATATGTAAAGATCTATATTTACATGAATTTATTTATTTGTTTATAATTTATTTATTTATTGCTTCCATTTCTTTCTCACAACTTTTGGAATCACAGCGAAGGGGGGAAGCTAATTTTATCTATAAGAATTTAATTAATGGAGAGATCAAGAGGCAAAGATCTGGGAGGGGGAAGGGAACTGAAGGAGCCTCAGAGGATGGTGAGGAATGTTGAGGAGGGAGGTATAGAAATGTGGAGGGTGACTGTCAGGACTGGCTTATGGAGTAGAACTTTGGAGAAAGGGATCTGTAAACAGATATCTGGATAATCTTACCTTATGATATTTGGGGTAACACCATTTTTTCTGTGTAAGAAGCCGTCACTAAAAACCTCTTTCACTTTTTAATGTTCTTGGAGTGAGATTTGTGGGCATTCCCTTACCTCTTCCCCCCGCCCATGCATTAATTTAGGCTAATATTGATCTTAAGGCAAGAACAAGAAGAATAGCTCAAGAAGACTTAGGTACATTAGGGTTCTAGAATGATACCCCTTTCTCCCATGTAAGGATGAAATGAGAACATTCACATCGACTGCCTTGCATACTGTAGATGTTCAAAAATGGTAATTATTATTATTATGAACCAAGAGATTTTTTTATAAAGATTTATTTTTTATTTTCTTATGCACACAAGAACTGGAGTGTAGGCCTAAGGTGAGGAGTGTGGGGTGGTGGTGGGGTGAGAGGATTCACCAGAGACAGAGTGGGGAGCAGAGCAGGTGGATTGACTGAAATACACTACTGAGGGGAGCAGCAGGCGAGACAGGAGAAGCCTGTTGGGCCACATGGGTCAGCTCCCTGACTGGGGATCAAACTCAGGCCACAGTGGCTTGTGATAGCTTGACAGTGCTGAGACTTTACAGCCTGCACCACCAGGGAGGCCCCCGCTAGAGATATTTTGCTAAAACATAAGTGACTTGAGAATGGAGATTCGTTTTCTCCTTGCATTTCACATGAGTCTAGAAAAGGCTGAACACTGAGGTTGATAGGATGGGGTACAGCTCTACACCTGTGCCCCTGTATAGCACCTACTTCTCTGACTTATCCTGATCACATCATGCCATACTTTACTTTGAAGACTTGGAGTCACCAGACCAGTGCTTGCTATACTAGGGATTGAGGGACCAATCATTTCCCCTAGTGACCAAGACAGGGATTACCTAAAATATTACCTATGGGCAAAGGCTGAGGTCATGGGGACATGGATGGGGTGGGGAGCAGGGTATGGTGGTACCCAAAAGAACAGTAAGTATCTGTACTTCTGTGGAAAACAACCTATTAGAGTAGGGGTCCCAGAGACAATGGGTGGGGAAGCCTCAGAGATAGAAGAGGGAGGACAGCACAGTCCCCCATGGTCCAGCCTCCTGCCCAAGTGAGGAGAAAAAAACCTTGAGGAAGTAGCTTCAAAAGCGAATAGCGGGCCTCACCGGTGTTGGCAGCGGTGACGTGAGTTCGACATGGTGCGGCAGACCTCTCCTGCCTCGCCCGCTGCTCCCCTCAGCAGTGTATTTCTGATCTGCCTGTTCTGATCCCTGCTCTGGCTCTGGTGAACTCTCTCGCCGCCCCACGCCTCTGGCCTGTACCCCAGCTTGTATGTAAAAATAAAAAATAAACCTTTAAAAAAAAAAAAGCGAATAGCACCACTGCTATTCTCGCCCTGGATTTTTACAAAGGTTGTGCCTACTTGCCCACTTCTTGGGTTTATCATGTCACCTCAGTTCTGCAAGCTACTAATCCAGAGTGAATCTTTGCCCTTGTTTTCTCTATAATTTGACTGAAGTTCCAGAGCAGAGACTAAATATCCATCTAAAAGAATATTTCCTCTGTTGTTCTTGGTTCCTAAGCAGTCTTGACACAAAGTGATGAGGAGGAAGGACATTATTAAGGTTTTCAAAGAAATATGGAAGAGGATTCAGATTCTGACTTTCCCATTTCCTAGGTGGTTTCGACTTTGTAATCCATATAGTGGGGCTGAGACCATCACCTATCTTATGGCAGGCGAGAGACAATAACTTAAGATATATGAGAGACAATATAATGAGGAAAGTGCTTTTGCTCTTTCTTTTGCTCTTTTTGTAAATGATAGCTACTATTTAGATATCCTTTTTTTTTTTTCACTCCCTCTGTCATTGCCACAGCTCCTATTATATCTCCACTGATGTCAGCTTCCAAGCTGGTCTCTGTGCTTCATGCTTGCAGCCTCTGCTCCTGCCATCTATTATCTAGTACACTGCCAGAGAAATCAGAATAAAACATAAAGATAGTGTCATGCTCCTCTACAAAATCTTTTAATAGCCTCCAAGTTTCTCAGAGTAAAGGCTAAAATCTTCAACAGAGCATCATTCTAGAAATAGTCTTCTCAATTTGTCTGCTTCCACTCATTCACTCATATTTTATTGTTATGAGTATCTTCTACATAGAGATTGTTTCACATAATCCTGAAAACGACACCATCCCTGTTACAGAAGGGGAAAGGAAGTCGGAGAGGTTGAGTAATTCATACAAGAATGAACAATTAGTTGGTCATAGAGAACTGCGTTCATTCTGCTTGCTTATATTCTAGGTAAGAAGAATTTGAGGCTTCAGAGAGGTTAATTGACTGGCTCAGGGTCACGCCACCCTGCCTCTCTCTAGCAGAGCCAAAATTTACAATTTCCGCTGCTTCTGTGGACATAAGGCCCGCCCCAGAATGCTGGGTTCAACCTCATAACCGCTAGCATTTGGGGAACCTAGTCCCACACGTTGCCCCTCCCCTTTGTTCCTGGGTCTACTCTCCCTCGGCGGGAAACAGGGTCCCAACATCTCGAGGTGCCCTAACCAGTCACCCCTAATCCCGAGCCCCGTGCGCTAGCTACCTTCCTCGGGCCAGGCGGGTTTGGAAGCGCAGTGTGGTCTGACCCACCGGGTCATACCGACTATTTTGCATAACCGGGACGATTCGCTACCCCCCGCCCCTCCGCCGAGCTCTTCTCCCCTCCTTCCCTGGTCCCCTCCACCCGTCATCTCCTGTCCGGAGTTCCCACACAGCAGACCTCCTTCCCGGAATCCCACGTGGGGCTTCCAGCTCCCGGCTCTCCTGCGCCTCCGAGCGCAGAGTCGGAAGGCACCTGGGGGAGGCGAGTCCTGGGCCCAGCCGGGCTGGGGAAGACGCCTGGGGCACTGCCCAGCGCTAACAAAGGGAGGGCTGTTGGCCGACTGGGGCGCGCAGCGGGCGGAGCAGTCTCAACCTCCGCGGCCAGAACGCAGAGAGTGAGTAGGGGTGCTGTGGGACGTGGCTCGGCGGGGTCCCCCGGGAGGAGTGATGTGAAGGGGAGTGGGAGGGGAGCGGCGCAGCCGGGCCCGCGGCGCGCTCACGGCACAGGGATTCGGTGTCCAGCGCCGCCTCAGCAGCCTTAGCTGAGGGGGTCTTCCACTTTTTGCCTGGAGTGTCTGAATTTACTCGGACCGAAGGCCCACTCTGGCTTCTCCCGGGTTCCGTGGCCCTGGGAACCCACAACAAACCCACGTGCGCGCGCCCCCCGGGAACCCCGTTTTCTCCGTAACAGTTTTTTCTTGGGGGTGGGGTGGGGTGGGCACCTTGCAGAGTTCGGATTTCTTCAGATCCCCCCTGCTGAATGTACAGACTGGGAAACTGAGGCCCCGGGCAGGGGTGGGGGCACAGGCATCACAACAAACACACGTGCGCCCTGCTCTGGGATCTGCGCGCACCGCAAGCTAGTAGGAGCCGCCCTGCGGAACCCGGCCTTTGTCTAAGCCGCTGGGGAGGTAACCACGCTGGGGGTGTCATCCACGCTGGGGGTGTCACTGGCTGAAGGAGGACAGCAGAGACATTTGAAAGGTACCACTTGGACATCAGACCAAATTGCTAGATTTGAAAAGTGAATAACGAAACAAGAAAGAAGCTACAAAAAAGATTTCCCCAGGCCGAGAGTCTATCCCCGGCCTTGGTGCATTACTTGGTGTGATTGGAACAATCCCTCAATTCCACCTCACGGAGGTTTCTTAGAGATGGGGTCTGAATCAAGAGTCAATAGGCCTCTCTCCAAAAACATAAGGTGCTTAGCGCACCTTTGTCCCTGCACTTCAGCCACTGCCTCTGGAGTGCCTCCCCAGCTTGCAGAAAGAACCGTCCAATTAGAACTGCTCTGTTTGGTCTTGGTTTTCCTTTGCGTTTTGCTTTGTAGATTTAAGCGTTTAGCCAGTCTGGGTGTCTTTGGTCCCTTTTGGCTTTTAGATATTTTCACAAGCAAGACCAGCCGAGGTCTCTTGTTCTAGGTAGAGACACTGTTATTTTCATTTCTATTAAAGTTAATATGAGAGACATTCCGAGGTCCTGAAAAAGAGGGCTCTTGTTTGTTTTGCTTTTTCTCTGCTTACGTGTGTTCAGCTCAGCTTTGCAGATTTTAGCTAATCAGAGTTGTTCAGAATTGGACACCTATGTGGTGCTTTTGGCACAGGGGTAAGCCCTAAGGTTGTGGGTGTGGGTGGTGTGCGCAGGCACCCAGGCACTGCTGCCTGAGTGTGCTTGTTGAGTGGTGCGGCTGCGGTTCTCCTTGACTGGAACTGTTTGAGATTAACCTGTCCCTGGGGAACACTGGACCTCTTCCAGCCCCACAACACTGTTACTGAGAGTCTAGAGAGCATCCAGCGAACCCTCTTACTTCACGAGCAACAAATGGAGGCCTGGAGAATTCAGCCACTTGTTCAAGTTTAAACAGAGTGAAATCAGTAAGGGAGAGAGAATTTGAGTTTGGGTCTCCCCAAACTCATACTGCCCAACCCTGCTGGCAACTAATGGCAACCTTGGTTTCTTTAACAGGGCCCTTAGGCAGGATCCAGTTAAACAAAGAGTAATTCTGATTGAAGACTACACCCTTTCATTATCCCTTTTTTGATTCTTTTGCAAAAGATAAACTTAGTAATTCCTTACTCTTCTTACAAGCTTACTTATTTTTCTCTCCTGGCTGCCCCCTTCCCCTCAAGTTGGAGTAGGGCCAACTGTGGAGACTTAGATGCTTTCTCTCTCATCCCTGTGCCAGGAGGCCTTTGTTTGGACATAAGCATGGTCTGTTGACATCAGCTTCACTGGGGAGAAAGTGTCTGATAGCGTGCTACTCCTGAACCTCTTATGGGAGAACAATGCATTGTTTTCAATGATTTTATTTAATTAAAAAAATTATGAGAGTCTCACAGAAGTAGCCACTTATTTTTATGTGGCAGAGGAAAAGCTGGAAAAAAAAACCCCAGCCAACCACGTGGCATCTAGGTTTCCTCAAAGCTGAAGTGCTGTTTTGCCTGGCCCTGTTAGTTCCCAGCTACACTTGTTTCTTTTCTTAGGGTTTCCAGGGTGTTTCATTTTCTTGGTAATTCCACTTGGCACTTGAGTATAGTTTTTGCATGAGGTTGCTTACCTTGTAAGGAACTTCAGTAATCATCTGGACAGACCTGTTTACTTTCCAGATAGGAAACTAAGGCCAGAGAGGAGAAATTAGTTACCTAAGGAGGCTCAGCTAGATGTCTGCTCTTAGTGGCTCTTTTTGCGTAAAAGGGAAACTGTTGCATCAAATGGGTTGCTGTTGGTACCCCAGAGTAAAGTAAAAGTTATGATGGTTGTTATAACAATACCCTGTAAGTCAGAGAATGAATTCCTTAAGGATTTAAATAGGTTTCAGTTATTAAGTAAAGCCATGGATCCCAATGGTAGATACCGTGAGAAATGAAATAGTGATCATTGGGGATCTTCAGTGTTTACTAAATGGTTCACTTTTGTGTAGTCATCTTGTGCTTCCTCAGTGAGGAGCTGTGTGGAGTATAAGCACAAAGCAAAAGGCAGCGAGAACTCCACATTGCTCTTCATACTAGCTAACTTCTGGGGCTCTAGTCTCCTTTTGTGTACAATGAATCCCTGTTGCCCTGTCTCTGAACAGGCTGTTGAAGTGTCCTGGAAGATGCTCAGGCTGTAGAGTTAAGGGAGCAGACTTGGGTCATCTCTCCTCCTTCTTGTGTTCCTTTAGAGTCAGCAGGCAGTGTGCACATTGTATAATACTAGGGAAAGAACATGTCCCTTTCTCCAGGAATTGTGGGTATCTGACCACATGACACATGCTTTCCACTGCTCAGACTTCTTGGCAGGTTTGGATGCTTACCAGCTTTTAAAGTGGTAGAGAATGAAGGTGGGAGAACAACACCATTGAGTAAGCTCTGTGCTTAAATCAGGAGACCTTAACCTAGTCCGAAGTGGGGTGAATGCCTGCCGGACTATGAAGGGGACCTTTGGGTGGTTGCGAAGTGCGTCTAACTCTGAGGAATAAACACAGTAAAAAGATGGGGGCGGGGGGGAAGCAAAACCATAATTTTCATGCCCAAGTGAGTGCACTCTAGTTATCCATTCGTTCCACATTTACTGACATACAGGAGGACTGGGAGGGCGGTGGTCCTGTGCTCAGCTGCGAGGTGCGTGCGAAACACAAGACTGGCTCAGAGTGTTTTCAGATCTTTCCTTAGAAACTGCCCTCAGGAGGTCTCAAAAACAGATCTAATGTTTCTCAGTGTGGACCTCTGAGGAGGTGTGGGTAGTTCCCTTTTCTTCATGAGTCAGGCCAAAAGTAAGTGGTAACAGAGAGTGGAAGAGGTACTCTTCAAAGAGAATGTGACTCTCCTAAATGGGAGGATGTGATTACATTTAAGAATGCCAGGAATACACCGTTGATGCAATTCACAGTGATCTGAAAAATCAGAGCCCTGAACATTTGCTCAGAACTTGATCAGTGATTTGTTCAGTGAGAACTGAATTGGGGAGACATGGATTTTTCTTGGTGGTACCCATGTACACTGATGACTGATTGCCATCAGTGGATGTACTTCTTACAGGCAAATATGTAACAGTAACACGGTAAGCAATGCCCTTTACCAGATTTAAATATTGAGGTGGTTTTCTGAGTTAATACTAGAAGGGTGGGGTTTACATTCAGAATAAATTTGGTGCTTCAAATTTTATTTGTTGTTCTTCTTAGAAAAACAAAGCATTTCCATTGAGGACAATATGAGAAATTCAAAAGAGTACAAAGAATCACAAATAAAAGTTCCCTATTCAAAAGTAACCACTGTTAACATTTGGTAGTTTTCCTTCTGTTTTTTAAAAAAATGAATTTATTTTCTCCAAATGGTTGAGAACATAATGTATAGGAAGTTATATCTTGCTTTTCTTTTCTTAATATTCTCAAATATACATGGCATGGTTTATATCCACATGCAAGAGGTGCCTTCTCACTTATGATCTAGACCAACTGCTCTGCATCTTCAAGGTCACATGTTCCAGGGCATCTGGTGGTTTTAGTGATCATTTCACTGAGAGCTTGTAGAGGAATGTGCCTCCAACTTTCTCCCTCTTTCCCACCCCTGCCTCAAGCATCCACACACACACAAAACTCAAACGTTTTAAATTTTATCATACATATATGTATATATTTTTAAAAGTCCCAAATCTCAAGCGGAGCGGAAAGGCCCTGCATGTGACCTTGAGTTCTGGCCTGCCCTTGTGACTGCCACCCTTCAATAGTCTGGTTTTCAGTTTCCATATGTGTTAAATAAGCAACTCTGGGGTCATTTATTAATTTAGTCCTCAAATATTTGCATGCCGCCTCTACAGCAAAGATATGTATAAGCAGATCTGAGCTTATAAGAAGTCCACCATGCAGTGCGGGAGGCAGAGGTGAGGAGACACTAGTGCAGGATGCTGTGGGATTACAGGAGGACTCCACCCAGGACTAGATCCAGGAAGGCTTCCTGGAGGAGGACCACTGTTGGATGGTCAGACCGCTTCTAATTTTTCCCTATTGCAGTTGACATTGTGATTAACATTTGTGAATAAATCCCTGTCCATATTCCTGATCATTTCCATAGAAAAGAATCCTAAAGTTGGAATTACTGGGTCACACTTTAAAAGGTATGATCATTTAAAAACCTTCATAGACTTAGTCCCAGTTACAAATAAGTCTAAAATTCTTACTTGTTGTAGGAATAATAGAAATTAAGAGCACAGGTAATTCAGGATTCAACTTCTTTTTCAGCATTTATCCACCATATATGTGGGTACTTAAGCTTACTAAGTTTCTCTTTCCTCTATAAAATGGGCATAGTAGTCCTGACTGACCTCAGTGGGCAACAGTGGATTAATGAAATCACAGGCAAAGGGTCCAGTATAGGACTAGGTGTACAGGAAACACTCCTTAAATGAGAGCTGTTACTGTTATAATTGGAATTTTCAGAAGTGGCAGAAACTTTTGTTCCTAGTAATTTTTCTGACCATAATAGGTTATTGTGTGGCTTTCTGTGCTAAGGAAAGAAGTAAGTTAATTAAAATGGAGCCCCCTACCAGGTAGTGGATTGAGAGAGAAATGATCAGTTGCACATTGAATTGTAAAAAAGTTTTTATCTTGGCAAATTTCAGTACATACTGAGGTTGAAAGAGTGGTGTGCAGCACTCCCATATACAGTCATTTATCTTCAACGATTATCAAAACTTGTGGTTGATCTCTATCCCCACCCTCCACCTCAGGTCATTTCAAAGTGCATCCCAGACATCTTATCATCCCAGACATAAATATTTCACTGAGTCACATGATGCACATTTGAGCATCCTGTCGTGCTGTTCTTGGAGCCTGTCTTTGCTGTCATTATCATGGCTGTGTGTGAGTGTGTGTGCGTGTGTGCGTGTGCGTGTGTGTGTGTGTGTGTGTGAGAGAGAGAGAGAGAGAGAGAGAGAGATTATCTAAAATTCTTACTTGTTGTAGGAATAATAGAAATTAGAGCACAGGTAATTCAGGATTCAACTTCTTCTTCAGCATTTATCCACCATATATGTGGGTACTTGAGCTTACTAAGTTTCTCTTACCTGGTAGGGGGCTCCATTTTAATTGACTTCTTTCTTTCCTTAGCACAGAAAGTCACACAATAGCCTATTATCATAGTCACTTCTGCCACCTCTGAAAATTCCAGTTATAACAATGACAGCTCTCATTTGGGGGGGGGGGGGAGAGGAAGAGAGAGAGCGCGAGCGAGCGCGCGCACACTCTTCATGCTAGTCTGAGACCTCCTTGAGTTTTACTGCTCAGGTCAGTTTTCCTGCTGTATCCCAAAGAGACAAGGTAGAGGAACACCAAATTTAGAATCAGGAGACTTGATTTTGTATAAGGGCTCCACCAGTTGTATACTTTGGGGAAGTGATTTCTCAATTTCTTTGAGCACATTCATAAAAATTTGGCAAGTGTGGAATGAGGTAATCCATGTGACAGCCCACACAGCTCAGTGTCTGGACCCAACGCGAACTCCAGCAGCCTTCCTTCGAGAAGCAGTATTTCCATGAGAATTAAGGGCACAGCCTGTACCCAGATGTGCCAGGGAGTATTGATGCCAGTCCCTCGTTCTGAAGATGTGGTCCTAGCTCGCAGATGCTAGCCAGTCTCTTTCCCATCTCCTTTGTCACTAGGCCCATTCCTTCCGATGTATGGATGAGGGCAAGGCAGCGGCCCTGCCTGTATTCCTGTTTGAGAAGATATGGGTTCCCCCTTCCCCTCTAGTTTCCATGAGTCGTGGTTTCTTCAACTTGCTCTTACTCAAGTAGGAATTTCTGACTCAAAGGGAAAAGTTAATCCGATTTAGTATTTAAACTGGCGCTCTCTCTTTATTCCCTGGGACTCCTGTTATGTCCGAGTCTGCACTGTGGCTTGTGGCCTCTGGCTGTCACGGGATGCCCCTAGGCCTGCTTACTTTGGGACTCAACTCCCAGCTCTCGAGGCCCTTTCCAGCTCTGATACCAGGTGGCAAAGACATGCATAAGGTGAGAGGACTTCTTCAGACAAATAATAAATGAAATCTGTTTTCTTTTAGGACATTCAAAGAGGATTAAAAATGAACACCTTTGTTTCTCCCACCACCCATCCCACTTCTCTCCAAAATGACCACTGTTTGCAGTTTACTTGGGTCCTTCTAGCCCCTTTTGTATGTGTTTATGTGTGTGTTTATGGTTCTGGGCAATTACACTTTCAAAACGCAGTAAATGAATTACATTTTAACTACCACTTTACAAACTTACCCTTTTCATTTTACTCTACTAATCAGTGTATAACTATCCTTTTTTCATAGCTGCATCCCATTCCATGTTATGGATGTGTTTATATAACTAGTTTTCTCTTGATGGACATTTATCTGTTTCCATAAACATAGATTTGTAAGCGTATTTGGGCCTTGGACGTATGGAACAATGGTTGTAGATGCCAGTGGTCAAATGAAGTCAGCCAGCAAGCTCTGGAAAGGATGAGAGAATGGGTGCAGGGACATTGAGGGCCAGTTGGGTTAAAAGGCCTGGGAAGATATACTGAGAAGCTGCATGTTTGGGCAGAAGGTTATTTTTGGACCTGGCCTGTCTGGTTGCATGCCCTTGACTTCAAGTGCAAAAATGAGTTGCGTCATCATCTTCTCCTCCTCCTTCCATGGTTCCTGGCACTTCCAAGTTTGTTTCTGATCCTAGGGTCAGTAGGGATATAGTGGGAGCATTAGAACTTGAATGATAAGGAGGGAGGAGAGATAAATGCATGAGAGGCATGTTAGATCTCAGGCTCTGGAGGAGGGAATGTGCCAGTTTTGCTCTATTCTCTCTGTTCTTCAACCCCATCTGGAGTGTTATGTTTCCCTGGGTCTCATACAGATCATGATGAAATGAGGCACACTTAGAATGGGCTACTTGGAAGACAGACGTTTAGGTCACCATATTGGAGATGAAATAAATGTGGAAACTGGGGCTTTCAGCCTGCAGGAGATTAAAAATAAGAGGCTTCTTCTTCACGTGGAAGTTTAGAATCACTCTGAGTGGCCGCTGTGGAAAGGAGGATCAATATGAGGTGGTGGAGGAATTTCAGGATGGCAGATAAGAAAGCACCTACTTGACAGCGCTGCTCCAGCATGGAACAAGCTGTGTACAAGGCAGCCAGCTCCCTGTCACGGGAGTATCCAAGCAAAAGTTGCAAGTGAACTTGTCTGCCATCAGATAATCCTGCTCTGCAGAGAGTTTGACCTAAATACCTGTTAAGGCCCCTTCCAATTTTAGATTCTGTGAATGTGGAGTCTGTGAAGCAGAAAGATGGAAAACAAGACTGAAGGGATGGACAAGTTATGGACAACATAACTGGAGTGGTTTTTACCAGCTCTAAAAAGGTGGAATAAAATGGAAGATTTCAAAGGAGACGTAAATATTATTTTCCTTGGCAGCTCTTCTCTTGTTCTCTCCTGATTTCAGCCCTGTTGACTTTATATCCATAAATTATTTCCGCAGGAATAAATATATCACACACACTTTAAATGACCAGGAAATCTGGCAACAAAAAAAGAACTACATGTCCCAGGAGGATGATTGTAGAATTTTTTTCATTACAGTCTTTCTAAATTTGCATCCATCTCCTGGTTTCCCTGGCCCAGTGCTGAGACGTCACTTAGAAACATCCTTTGCAGCTTCTCAGGGGTCCTTTGAGCTGGAATGGACATTATCCATCATGCTTAATGCCCATCACTTCTTTTACTGCAGGAAGAAAGAGGAAGAGCCTCTTAGACTTAAATATTAGCTTCTTGGTGAGGGAAGCATGGCAGAATTTACATCTTCTGGTTTTTGCGGTATGCCTGAGGCTGATTAGGCATTGTGGGTGTTCTCTCCTCCAGTTCTCATGGAAACACTTAGTGTGTTGGTCTCCTCTCCATTCTGTGGAGGGGATACTGAGCTGCAGAGAAATGTGGAGACTTACCCAAAGAATCACTGCTGCTCACAGTGAAGTTGCCATTGGTGTAGCTCCAAACGGTGTTCCACTGCTGATACTTCCCAGTTCTTTGGATCAGAGACATGCTTAGTTCTTGTGTTTAATTGGGGGCTTGGCTGACATTCTCCTTAGAAAGGCTGATTCTTCTGAGAACATCTAGCCAGAAGAATTCACGGAGTCATGTGTGACTAGCATAACATTTGGGTCCAGCATTCGTTCTTTTGTTGGTAAGAATTGTTTGCATAAAACCTGATTTGCCTGCCTGCCTTCCTTCCTTTCCTCTTCCTCCTCCTCCTTCTATTCCTCTACTTCCTCTTCTTCTTTCTTTCCTTTCCTTTAACTTGCCCCTTAAGCCCATCAAATGTATCTATTCATTGTCTGATTTTGACTGGAAATAAACACACTGGCTGGCAGTGGATGTGGCCACAGATTGGTGGGTGCCACAGCACAACTATCTTAAATGCCTCTTGGTTTGTAAGTGAAAGGCAGTATTAGCATTAAGGGTTTATCTTGCAGCTGTGTTCTTAGGCACTTAAACGATTTCTTCTTTTATAAAGTTTATTCAACATTTATTTGCACATCAGACATTTATTGAGTGCCTATTAAATGCTATTGGAAATATTATGTTAAGAATATGTGTAGATATGAGCACACAGGTTCAGTGTAACTAGAAGGGCCAGAAGTTAGTGGTAGACAGACTCCAGTATCACCTATTTTTCTTTTCTCAGGGAACTTGCTTTGCTCATTCATTCAACAAGCATAGCATAATGCTTGTTTTGGGAACATAACCTCAAGTATTCCTATAATTGTGTTCTTCAATCATGTGTGTGTTCCTTCACCTGAGCTTAGCTGGTGGTGAATATGCAGATATTTTAAGTACAGTAGAGTATGATCAATACTATGATTTGGGTGGGCATAGAGATTGGGAAGGAGGTACAATGACTTTGGGAGAGTTTCTGGAGGAGGCAATAGACACCTCACCTGGGTCTGGAAGAGGCTGAGGAACAAAGGAACCAAGGGAAGAATGGTGCTATGCACACGCATTGGCAGGTTGATGGTCTTGGGGAGAGCACATAGGCAGGAGGTGGTGGGGGATGAGGCTTGAACCATTGCAGGCATCATGTAATAAAAATTTCATAATCTCCCCATGTGGGACATACTATTATTATCTCCATTTATTATGTGAGGAGGCAAGGACTGAGGAGATTCAGCGACTTGTTCAAAGTCAGACAGAGTGAGTTGAGGTGCTTGGACTTGAATGTAGGCCTGCTCAGCTTTGGCCCCAGTGCCTGCAGGCGCAGGCAGGGACTGTCTGGTTTGCTGGCTTAAGTGCTTGTTCCCTCATTATTAATCTTTCAATGGTAATACCCTTGCAGAAACCTCTTCTCTGTCTGCCTTATAGTATTTTCCAACTTGGAGTTAAATTGGGATTAGTGTCTCGTGTTGAAGACCACTTCTGAGTCATGGTTCTTGCTTTTACCCTCATTTTCATTAAGAAAACCAGTATTCCAGGAATCTGGACTACCACCTAACCACAGGTGACAAGGGAGAAGATTCTTCCCCTTTCTCAAAGGTTTCAAGCTCATTTAATTATTGAGGCATTACCCGTGAATCCTTTCATTTAGTGAAGCCTTTTGGGGACTGGAGTGGGGGCGTCAGTGTGGGCTGGAGGGTCTGGAGCAGGTAGGTCCTGGGCTATCCCTTTAAGGATGACTCGGGGTGGGGAAGTAGCAGCCATGAAATTATAACATAGAACATAAAATTGTTCTATCTCATTCCATGTCAAATGGGATATCTTTGGCCTCTTCTTTCTATTCCTCGAGATAATCCCTGGGTTAGAGTTTGCTCTTGTGTTGGAGAGGCAGTTGGGGTATTCATTCATTCATTCCTTCAAAATAAAATTTGTTGAAAGCTAATCAATCAAGAGCTCAATGACAAGATGCTGAAACTGAGGGATAAAATATAAAGGGAAATTCTAGAACTAAGGGAAAAACAAACTATCATTACAGAAAAAATTAATAAAGGAATTGAACAGAATCCACTGAAAATTAGTAAAAAGAGAGGAAAGTACTGAGGAAAATTGCAGTAGGTGCTGATAATGAAATTAAATCATAAATGTAAAGGTGGTACAAAGATGATCCCTCAGAAGGGTGTCTGTGGAGGCATGTAATCCTTTTCATATTTCCTTAACCAAAGTGTAGACACGTGGGCACACCTGGCTGCAAAGGAGGCTGGAAGGTCTGCAGCTGAGTTGCCTTCTGCCCTCTTAAAAGTCTGGTTTGAGAAAGGTCTTCTATTACCAAAAAGAAGATGAGGAAAAGAGATATTGGGAACAATTAATCTCTGCCACAGGGAAAAAGTCCTGTTGGCCTCAGACTTCATCTGTTATAGAAGAAAAACTTGAGAAGCTAGAGAAGAAATATTTACAGAGTTCTGAGGGAAAAGGGGTTTTATTGATGATTTTTATATTTAGTTAAATCACTCTACAGTCATAAGGCAGGAAGTCATTCTCACACATCCATTTCTTGATGACTAAGAAAGCTACTCAAAGCAGTGAGGAAGGTGTGTGGTCAAAGGTCACTTGGTGAGCCCTTGGTCCACTCAAATAGAGAAAAGCTAAGCAAGGGTGGGCAAGAAGGCCAAGGACTAGAATGTGACAAAGTAGGGAGAGTGTAAGGGAAATGGAGAACTGGGAGGAAGTGGAAGAACAAGTATGTTCTCAGTCTCCCTTCCTTACACTGTCTTAACAAGGTATTAAAGTGATGGCTCCGATCTTTTAATTAAACTTTTTTTCTCTGAACACAGAGGCATCTTCAAAAATTATCTTTTTGGTGGAGACACAGATATTGAAAGTTAGCTTTTACTCTACTTTTTTGTAAACTAAACTGAACTACACTAAACTAAATAGAATTTAAAAATAAAAATAGTTATTTTTATTAAACAGTTCCATCCATCCTTCTCTCATGCATCCTTCTATCCTCCACACTTCTGCTCATGTGTAAATGTAGAGACATGCAAGGAAGGGTATTCACCTATTTTTTTTTTTTCTGGATAGAGGGATCCTGAATGATTTGTAGCTCTGTATGATTTTGTGTTTTGATTGCTTTTAAAAAATATAATCAGCTGGTCTCATTTCACTATAACCACAAAGACTATTGTAAAGGGCATGGTTAAATTCTAGTGCTCAGCACATGGAGAGTGGGGTGATAGATACAAATAGATGAATAAAGCATTGTCTTTTCATGGGGAAGTTGATGAGTCAGTTATGTGAATCCCAAACTCTAAGCAGAACAAAACACTTTGTAAATCAGATGAATAATTGGGTGTTGGGGCCCAGAGGACCTTTGTAGAGGAGATGGAGTTTGAACTGGATATCGAAGGGTGTGAAGTTCTGACAGGTTGGGAATAGGAGAAAGGACATTCCTGGCCTAGGGGGCAACAGGAGCGCAGGCACGAAGGAGTGAAGGTATGTGAAGGTATGTTGGGTGTCTGGGTATCCCTGACTAATCTATTGTGGTTGGAGAACAAAGGATGAATGAAAGAATACCTACTGTTCATTGAATACCCACAGCACATAGTAGGTACTGCACACAGACTCCTCTGGGCTGCCCAACAAGAATGAACAGGATCATCCCTACTATGCAAATGAGGAAGTGATTTATCTATCCCAAGTCACACGGTGAGGAGACTGTGATTTGAATGCTCTTAACTGTTTGCACTGGAAAATCCAGTTTTTCTACTGGGCTATGTTTGTAGTGTACAGAGACCTGAATGAGTCACCTTTGTGAAATGTAAAATGTAAAATAATCAATAAATCTAAAAATGTTTTTCTATGTAAATATATTTCATGTATTTCCATATATATAGGCCTAGGCCATATAAATATATTTATATGTAAATTTTTAGGTAAATTTTAGGTAAATATGAAAGCCCAAACTGTGGTCCAGACTGCCAACCGGCAGCCATATGCCCTCAACCTCCTGAACCCTAACCCTAATTTCCTTATCCATAAAAGGCTGCCTGTAGGACTGCCTACGCTCAAAATTGTTTTTTATGTTTAGATTAGATCATAGATGTGAAAAGATGAGAAAGTATAAAAGAACCACACAGAAGGGCTTGTTATTGCTGACACACCCTCTTGCTCTTCTGAGAGTTTAGACATCTGGTACAGCACCCACAGGTGTCTGTAAAAATACCCAGTCAGGAACATGCTCCCGAAGGCTCCCGAAGGCTCACAACAAACAACTTGGTCAATAGGCAAGATGCTGTGCTAGCCAGCTAGGGGCTGAGGTGGGAAGTAGGTGGGAGGCAGCTGCGAGGAGAGAGGAAGGTCTGGCTCTCCACTGTAGAGAATGCTGCCTGTAGAGAGAATGCTCCTGTCTCCCTTCCTGGTTGCTGGGAAAATCTGGGCCAGAGAGTTGAGTCAGATGATAGGTAACAGTTCGAAGGGTTACCCGGAGCAGAGGAGGGTGTTCCAGATAGGAAGGAATGTTGGGACTGCCAGGTGAGCAGGCCCCTGCCATGTCTGTGTGGTAGAAGCTCATGATCTGGAAAAGGGACAGGAGGGTGGGAGCTGTCAGGGGACTCTTTGCTCCCCAGGAGTGCTGATGAGGACAAGGGCTCCAACCTCAGAGGAACTGGGCTCGGATATAACCCATCCAGGTGGGCTGTCAGCAGAGCTCAGCCCTGAGCAGGTGTGAGCGGAGACAACTTGCATTTGCTCCAGGATGGACCAGAATTGTTTTAGGTTCTGGGATGGGGTGTGGTGTGCTCCTAGGGGTCCCCACGCCCTGCTGTGTGTGCCTGTATGGGGTGGTGGTGTACAGTCTTTTTCTTACCTGTCAGTCTGGGCTTGTGAGTGAGAGACCCACGGCAAGATGAAATAGGGAATGTTCTCTGGCAGGGAGTCAGACAGGGGACCTGGCTAGTCTTCTTATCTTGTTGGAACTAGGATCATAGGAGCTTGTCAGAGGGAAGGCAGGCTGTGAGGGAGCTCTGACAATAGTTAGGCTGAGTCATCACTTATCTAAGCAGACTTCAGGGATTGCCTTTGTCAATTTTACATTTTGGAAGGATGCTGGCCCAGGGCCTGAGCCGGGGGTGGTTAATGATAGTGTTAGGAATAAATCCCCAGAAGATGCTTCTTGCCAGAGGGCTTGTGGCATTCCTTTTTTTGTTCTACACAATGAACATCTTATTCTGGCCTATAAATTTTGGGGAAAGGAAAGGACAGGTAGGGAGAAGGTAGACATGAAAAGTGACTCCCCGGGTAATGCTTCTGCACCTGGAGACTCCTACCTTTGTCTCCCAGTCGGTCCAGGTGACTCACAGAGGGAGGGCTGGGAGACTGTGCACTGTATTCCCCATCACCATCTGCAAGGTCTCTTTGCCTTATACTGGGTGAAGAAACCCACTCATCGAAGCCAGTCTTGGGTTTAATTCCAGATGTGATACTTTGAAACTGTGTGAACTTGGAAACTTAATCCCTCTGAGCGTCAGTTTCTCATCTGTAACCTGTATTAATCGTATCTACCTTATAACATGGATGTGAATACTATGTAGGCTTAACCTAGTGTCAGCACCTAATTGGGGGTCATAAATGGTAACTATACTTAATATCACAGTACTTGTTAATGGTTATTCTTCTTTGTTGGTCACCTAATGGGTGAGACACTTTGCTAGGCACTGTGGATATGAAGATGCATGAAATCCAGCCTCTCCCAGGAGGATCCTGTGTTTAGAAGGAAAAGCAGGCATCTATGATTGGGGCCCAGATAAATGGGAGTTACACAAGTTGCAGGAGCCAGAGGCTGGGGGAAGGTGTGGCCAAAGAAGAAGAGGTGAGACCCCCAGAGAGGAGTTTGCTTGGCAATTAGGGTGGAGGCTGGGGAGAAGAGCTGGACCAGATAGATGTTGACAACTGGGATTTGGCATCAGATCTACCCATGGGAGTGATTGGAGCAGTCAGTTGGGGTCCTCGCAGCTCAGCCCACAGGGCTTCCCCCTCTGTTGGCATTTGAGCCCATGCAGTTTGGCTCGGAATAGAGTCTGCAGTCTTTTTCCAGCAGTTGGGTGGACATGGGAAGGGGCCAAGTCAGGCTTGACTGGGAGAGAGGCTGGTAAGATCTCACTCCAGAGATCTCTCCAGGCTCAGGACTAGGGTCAGGGTTGGGCCTTCCCATAGGGAGTAGATCAGATCCCTAGACAGGAACTGCAAATGTGGAACCTACTAAAATACAGGTTCTACATAGAGGGGACTTCACAAAATGTTGGCACAGAATTATCATTGTCAAATTGGGACATGGGGAGAGTGGGTAGAAGGGGTAGCCTGTCATTTCTACAATTGTCGGAAAGTCCAGCAACTCCATGTGCATGCTCAAGTCACATAAAAAGAGGCAGACAAGACTTTGCTCTGCAAAGATATACATTTGTGGTTTCAGTTATTTGGAAATGACTTCTGTCAACCTAAAAATTCAGTGTGTATGTATTTACATTAAAAGAATTGTGAATCTGGATATCCAGATTTAGGTAGAAAACTGGAGCGTGTTCCAAGGAAGGATAACATGGGGAATTTTACGGAAAGAAAAGAGGAAGATGACCTAAGTGGTTAAAGAAAAGTTGACTGGTGTTAACAGTCTTAAACTATTCTTGGCCATACCGATTTGGTTACTGATTCTCTGGAAGGATGAAAGGGAACTGATTCTACCCTCTGGCTATAAGCCCATAGTCATCAGTTTATGTGATCTGGGTGGCTTCTCAATTGTTTGCTTGATAGAATTTTTATTTAAAGATTTATTTTTATTTATTTATGCATACAAGAACTGGGGTGTAGGCCAGAGGTGTGTGTGGGGGTGGTGGTGAAAGGATTCACCAGAGACAGAGTGGTGAACAGAACAGGAGGATCTACTGAAGTACACTGCTAAGGGGAGCAGCGGGTGAGACGGGAGAGGTCTGCTGCGCCATGTGAAGAGCTCGCTGGCGGGAGATCGAACTCGTGCTGCAGTGCCTGCAGAGAGCTTCAATAGTGCTGAGACTTAAACCCTTGTGCCACCAGGGAGGCCCCTAGAACAGTAGAACCAGGTGGAGGAGATAGGTTTGTTGTGCCTTGCTTTAACGTTTTTTAAAATATTTCTTATGGTGCATTCCAAAGGTCTTTGACCCAGTGAAAGGTCTGTGGCCTACTTCAAAGGAGAGAGGTAATGCAATTTCTCTGTAATGACTGACTTGTTCCATTTTAAAAATGGCTCCACAAATGTTAGCTTTTCACACTTTAAAATCTTTTGACACACACAAATTGGATGAGTCATATGGATTAGATAAAAACAAAATTATATTTGCTACAAAAATGGTATATGTCACTTAGCTGGTGATAAAAATAAACTTAACATCTTTCATTTACTGAAATCCTACCAATTCCAGGCATGTTATAGGCTTTCTGGGTCTCTCATTTAACCCTGGTTTAATCAAGCTCTCTGTGCTGAACCTGCTCCACAACGAAAAAAGATACACACCAAAGCATATCATTGTGGAATAAAATAAAACAACAAAAAACCCCCGGAAGAACAGCTATAGACAAAGGGGGGAAAAACCTACATCTGATACATATAAGAACAGAAATCTGATTCTCTGGCAACTCTAGAAGCTATAAAGGAAATGCAACCATACCTTTAAAATTCTGAGAGGAATTAATTGCCAACTGAAAATTTACATCTAAAATTATTAACCAAATGTGAAGTTAGAATAATAGCAGTTCTGGTATGAGAGGTCTCAACTAATTTCCCTGTTCTATTTCCACTCTGAGGAAGCTGCTGTACACACATTACTCCAAAGTTAGGTAGTACATTAGGCAGCAGAAATGTGCCCGAGGCCAGCTCCAGGCAAAGTTATTGTCGGTTCCTGAGGAGGGTGGAGAAGGCTTCAGGTGAGTGGGGGGAAGAGGAGGGAGTGAGAGACAGCACACGCCAGAAAGTGTGATCAGGCTTTCTCCGCTTTATTGCCCAGGTAACAGGGCTTTTATAAAAGTTGGCACGTAAGCATAATTTTAACAAATAATGAAGGTTACATAGTTTTTACAGAAACAAGACATGTTTGAGACAAAAATACATACTTTGTTCGTACGTAAAGGTTAGATAAGGAGTAACTTTTCATTTGAGTAGACTGTTTATTGTGCTTTGGAGGTTATGGCTGGTATTTGGTTGCCAGAAAAGCAAAAACGGGGTAAGGAAAAGAAGCAATTCATTATGTTTTGTATGGTGGTGTGTGGCCTGTCAAGGACATTGTTATCATTAGCTGAAATAGCCCAATACTTGTCTCGGTAATGTGAGGAACAAAGGAGTTGTGCAGGTGTGAGTAAAGAGATGTCTCTTTACTGGAAACAGGCTAATTATTTTTAACTCCTCCTTAGGTTGTCTTGCTTTTGGATTACAAAGAATGTTTTGATTATACTAACAGTACATATTTTTCCTTAGGTAACAGTTCACGGATTATAGCTATTGAGGGCGTACATATTGTTTATAATAAGATTGATTACACAGAAACTTGCTGATCACAACATTTTTCAGAAGATGGATATGTGCTTTTGAAGCGACATAACTAAGGTTTTAGTAAGAATACAAGAGATTACTATAACGATTAATAAGAACATTTGTCTATGATTAACTATAAAGGTGACCTAAGACCTGTCCTTCTACAAATCTAAGTCTGATGTAACTTTTGGGCATCAGAGAAACATCAAAGCCTTATTTACATCAAAAAACACATAGCAAGCTAGCAAATAATGCAGGCCTACAGTTCCCAATGTTTTTAGTCCAACTACGTAACAGGATCCTCGGATCCTCGGTGACCAGAGTCAATCAATTATGTCTTCGCAGTTTTAGATTAACAAATGTAGCGATAGCACATCCGTTCTCCGAGAAGGAAACTTCTTTGAAGCCTGCTTCACCTACACTCGTGACCTTGTCAGACCATGTAGGGGGAACCAGGCATGGCAGAAATGGATTCTTTCTTCAAGCCGAGAGACCAGTTCAGACTGGAGTGGGAGAATAGGCTCTAGATGGAAGAACTTTAAGAAATTAAAAAAGGAAAAGGAGAATTGTTGAATAGTTGAGGGCTAAATTAGCAATAGGTAGATAGAAGATTAAATCAAGCAAACAAACAAAAGAGGCAATAATGGATTCCAGAAATGGCAACTAAGAAATGTATGTGAGAAGAATGCACCCTTACATGCCACATAATTCTACCTTGAACACTACTTTATCTAGTCAGAGTAATGTAGCTCCTAGTGCTGATTGAAAGAAAAAAAATAGTTTTACTATTTTAGGAAATAAATACTGTATTAGGAAAATGTGTTAGGAAAATGTATTAGGAAAATGTGAGATGTAGGGTAAATGGGAGAATTATCAGGTTTTTCCGCCCTCCTCTCAAGGATAGACCTCTGCAAGCCTACACGCACACCTGATGGTGGGCACCTGAAGAGGGGTGTGAGCCTGTGTGAGTGGGCGCATCTGAGCCAGAGACTGGGCTTAAAAGTAGCAGCACTCTTATTTGGTTCCCCTATATTCCTGTTATAAGTGAAACCATTCGGTATTTTTCTTTTTCTTTCTGGCTTATTTCACTGATCATGATCCCTTCTAGCTCCATCCATGTTACTGCGAATTGCATGTGTTTATCTTTTTTGAATGCTGAATATAGGGGAACCAAATAAGAATGTGACATTCAGCAGGGGAGGAGGGGAGGGTAAGAGCTAAAGAGGGGAAAGAAAGGAGCACAAGGGACTATGGTGATGGCTTCACGGGTGAACCTGTTAAATCATGGAAAAAAAAAAGCAGCAGCAGCAGAGAACAGAGCACCATTCGGGGTGTAGCAGAGACCACGGGACGCTGCCAGAGAGCCCAAAAAGCATGACGATTCACTGGGGGCTTGCAGGCCATTAAGGGTCTAAAAAGCCACCAAGGGCTCCAGAACTCCTTCCCTTTTTACCCGTCTGCTGTCTCATAGCGAACTGGCTCCTGTGTTTTCCTGCCACTACATGGGGGAAGCAGAAGTATATGGGTAAGAGCACTGAATTCTCATTTTCTGTAGTGGGAAGTCAATGAATAGATAGTATCTAACTGTAAACAAAGGAGCCATGCAAGCATGCTATTGAGGTGTGCTGTGTAAGTCTAGGGATAGATGAGAAGATGCGAAGTCCTTGCATTTGGGCTGCAGAAATGAAAGTTAGGGAGGGCCAGGGCCTGTTTTTTCTCGCTGTAAATCTTGCAGTACCACTGGACTTTCCAAATCATGTATGTGTATAATTTTGATCAAAGAAAGGGCTGATTGTCTCCCCATAGAGGCAGATTGGTACCTAAGATAGGCGAACTGCCTGGTGATTATTTACTTTAGAGAATACATAATAACATAGTCAAAGACATGGGCAGGCACCTTCTCCTTTGTATATTTTGTGTATGGCTTTTGTACTCACCAGGGGAGAAGAGCTTCTGTTTTTCTAGTTCTCTGTAAGTCTTTTTTTTTTTTTTTTTTTTATAATTGAAGTGATATTACAGTATTAGATAAGTTTCAGGTGTGCATTATTATAAATCAATATCCGCATATACTGCATTAAACTCACCATGTAAAGTCCAATTCTTTCCTTCACCATCCCCAACTGATGCCTTTTACCTGACTTACCCACCAGCTTTCCCTCTTCTTTTCTGGTCATACAAACCTTTATACCATCTCTTTTTTTGTCAGAGTCGGTATATTCAGTGTTCATCTCATCTTTAATTTCAGTTCTTCTATTGAAAGAGCTGACCTAACCAGTGTCTACACACTGGAGGGAAGAAAGGCCTTGGTGTGGCAGGCAGCATGTGAATTCTGGTCTAGTCACTTAACAGCTTTGTGCCTGGTCTGCTTATAGAAACCCTGTTTCTCATCTGAAAAAGGAGAAATGCTCCTTGCTCCCTAGGATTGAAGAATAAATGAATAATTTAGTATATAAAGTGCCTGGCATTTAGTAGTTGCTAAAAATATTCAATAAAAGATTTTAAAAACATTTGTGACTAACCTTTGATCTAGGACAGGAGCTCCATGATGTTGGGTCTGGGCCCTTGGTCCTGTAGGTGGACCATCTAGAAGGAATGTGAGCTCTGGAAAGGGAAGGATGGGCACAAATAGCCCAGGAAGTGTCCTGATTTTAGCAGAAGTTCTTATTGTATTTTGGGCGCAGTGTTCTAACTGATCTATTCTGATCTAACTGCAGGGCTCAGCACATTTGTAGAGAGCCAGATCCTGGAATGTTTTATGTACATGGATCGATAAAGAGCTCTTTGCTAATTTGGTTTCCATATCCAAACACAGTGAGAACAGTTGTTCACATCCAGGTACTGTGGACTAATGGACCCAGGATTAACAGTGTTATCTTTTCCCCCAATGCTCCATATGCCCAATGGAGATCACTCACGTAAGCTAAGGACCTGCACCGAGGCCTCTACTTATGGCAGGTTAGCCCATTCTTTGACTTAAACCCGAGACTCAAGAAGCCTCGAAACTTCAGTTATAGTCCTGCTTGGAGGATGTTACATCTGGGGCTGCTGGACCAGAAAATTCTCAGGATGTATGTTCTTGGCTTATTTCTTTCGTTCTTCGTGGGCTCTCTAAATCGTGATTCTGGTCTGTGTTCAGTACCTCACATGTTGCGCTTTTAAAGGAAAGGCTTGCTGGAGGCATGAGGCCCAGGCAGCTTCTCCTTTACCTTCCTTACAGTCATCTTCTGATGCTTCTGGATCTGACTCCGGGTGGAGGGAAAGTGGAGCTAGCCTTGGAGTTGCCAGGGCTGTAAGGTGGGGGATATAACTGGCAGGAGCTAGGACAAGAAGAGATAAACCAGACTCTGAGCTCAAGGAAGAAGTTGAATAAAACTGACTGGTTTGGAGTAGGGAAACTGAATCTAGATGTCACGTCAGTGACCTTGTGGGATAGCAGGAAGGTCAAGGGGCAGAAGATGCTCCTTGCTTCCTAGGATTGTGTGTGAGGAATAAATGAATAATTTAGTATATAAAGATTACAGTGGGGTTGTGAATTAAACAGATTCTGTATTAAAACTGTAAGAAGCACAAGAGTATGTAGGTGGTTGAGAGGCAGAGGGATGGATACCAGGGTACCCTGAGATCAGCTGAATGTATAACAGTGAGTCGGGGCTAGGAGTTTGTATAAGTCACTTAATATTGACATCTTATAATCGGAAATTCTACAGTCTTTACAGCTCTGTTATTATTTACTTCCCATGTTTCTGCAAGAGGGACTATCCTCAAGTTGCCTCATTTATCAAAAGTTCAGCCACAGGAAGGAAGTTAACAAAGAATGGCCAAAGCCCTACCACAAGCCGAGTACTGGTTTATGGGAGAGCCCAGTCATGCTCTCACTCGCAGCCCCACTAGACTTTAGGCAGCTGGTCCCTGGAGCCCATCTAAACCAAGTTCTTCAGCGTTTTATTGATTTGATTCAGGAGAGGCTTATAAGAATTAAATGTGGGAAAATAGAGCTGAGCCCGCGGCAACTAGGAAGGAGACAAGCATCTCCTCTTTTTGGGGTCACACCATTTCCTGTCTCACTAGGCTCAGCCTCTGCCGGTTCTCTTTGCACTTCCGCAGCACCTACAGACTTATAACTGGTGTTGATATTTGTTTGTCACGGTGTCCCCACTACTTTTCTTTTAAGCTCTGGGGTTCATCACCAGCTGATGATCATTGTTTTTTTCGTGGTTGCGGTTTTAAAGAGTGTCTGACTGGTCTGGCTCCTTTTCTATAGGTGAGTTGCTCTTAATTCAACCACCCTTGGTTGATCCGGGGAGGCCCAAGCATGGCCGTGTGTGGGGTGGTGGTAGGAAGACAGGAGGAATGGTTTGCCTATCATAGTAATATTGGAGGCCTGTGATCTATCTTCCATAGGATTTGAAAGCACTAATGAAACCTGACATTCCCTCATTAACCTCCAGATCCCTGTGGCTGGAGTGCAGGATGTATGGGGCAGAAGGGCAAGGGGAATGGTCAGCTAAGAAGGGGCCTGAGACTTGGGCCCCCAGGGTCTCTGCTGGGTCACAGGGTCACAGAAATTGAAGTCTGTTAGTCATATTACCTGGGGAATTACCCATCTGTCACTGAAGGTTCGACCTGGAGTAATATGGGATATAAGACGCTGCTATAGAGAGATGGGGTAAGGGGGACAGTGGATTGTTCCTGTTTAGGAGACAGGCGGATCAGCAGCCCAGGTCCCCCCAGCCCCCCCCCCCCCCCCCCCCCCCCCCCCCCCCCCCCCCCCGGCACTTTGCTCCTGTTTGGAGGAAGGATTCTTATTGGCAAGCTTCTGGGTGACCACCTGCTCAGTTCTGTTTGCAGGCAGAGATTTCTTCTTGGCCTGGTCCACCCTCCTCAAAATGACTTTGCCTTCTGGTGTTTTGTTGACATTAATTATAGCACACTTCCCAAATACCGTAAGAGGTTTTAATAAAAAAAAAAATTTCCATAGCACCTGATGCATTTGTTGTTTCTTCGGTTCTGTCCTGACTCTGTGAGATTTTGACACTCTCAAATGTCTCATTTCAGCTTTAGTTTCATTTGATAATATTTCCTATCAGCATGTCCGCTCTTAGGCCATGGCTCCTGTTTTTCTCCTGGACACCATCCTTACGGATTGCTGCATCTCTTTCTCAGTGGTTTTTTTCCCAGTTCTTACTTATGAATTTTCTCTCCCAGAGTGATTAGGGGAGAGTCAGCATTGTGTGTGTTAGCTCAGATCTGGGCTGAATGGAGGGCGAGCATGAAAAGTGCAAAACCAGGGTCCTGGAACTCCACACTCACTTCTACTAGAAATGTTACCCAGATGGGGAGACACTGGTGAAGGAGAGGAATTTTAGAGGAGGGAGCATATTTGTCCATTGTTGGGAATTTATATGATACAGTAGTCCTGGAGGTAGCCTGCCAGAACTGTTCAAACGTCTGAGATTTTGGAATCTCTTGAACCCAGCAATTTTGCTTCTAAAACTGTTTTAAGGAAATATTCATGAATTTCCTTAAAGATTTAGTTTCAAGCACTATTTATGATTAGCAAAAATGTTGGAGATGACTTAAATGCCCAGCCTTGAGTGGCGGGGTACAGTTAAGCCACCTAAAGGCATATTATGTAGCCATTAAAATGATGCTGTTGAAGATGACACTAAACCATGCCTGACTTTACTGCATTTTTGTGAAAAGCTGGATGATAAAAGAAAACCAGGAAGGGTGTGTCATCTCGCTGGGAAAGGAATGGATGACTTTTTTCCTCCTTTTGACAATTCTCTTTCCTAAAATTTCTCGATTGAACATAAAGTTCTTTGGCACTAGGTGAAACAATTACTTTAAAGACATGCTATCCACCCAGACATAACAATATATGGGTTGAACCCATATTCAACCCATGATAATATATAGGTTGAAGATTTAGGCTCAGTTAAAAATGCTCCCAAAGGGCCTCCCTGGTGGTACAGTGGGTTAAGTGCAGCACTATGAAGTTATCTGCAGCCACTGCAGCCTGATATACCCGACTAGGGAGATTCCCACCTGGCGCATCAGATCTCTTCTGCCTTGCCCGCTGCTTCCATCAGCAGTGTATTTCAGTTGATCTGCCTGTTCTGCTCCCCACTGTCTCTGGTGAATCCTCCTACCACCCCATACCTCTGGCCTACACCCCAGCTTGTATGCATAAATAAATAAATCTTTAAAAAAAATGCTCCCAAAATAATTTAGAAATTGAAGTCACAACTGTAACAGTATAAACAATATACTTAGGTCAAAGGAAGACTGTGAGAAGTTTGATGTATTTATTGACTGAGGTCATTTTCCACAAGCCTTATCTAAACACAGATTTGGGGCTGGTACTAAAGTTTCCTTACTTTAGAATTTTGTATCTGTAAAGTAAGTATTAATAGCATAAGGACACAATGATTGGAGTAGCATTTACTTTGCTTCATCTTCATCACTTGAAATTCCTCAGGTTTGGGTGAAGTTGGCCAACTTGAGCCCTGGGAGGAGGGAGGTGTTTCAACATGTTTAGGGAGCTGTTTTATCATGTTCCACAAAACAAGAAGATTCACTTACCATTCAAGCCAAGTGCATATAGCCACAGTATGAATTTACTGAGGAAATTCACACTATAATAATATAAGTGCATAATTCAACTGGCAGTGAAAAGGGGGAAGGGCGTCCGCGGTGGTGCAGCGGTTAAGCGCTGCGCTGTGGAGCTGTTGGGTGATGCGAGTTTGACGAGTTTGACGCCCAGCCGGGGAGAATCCCACATGGTGCGGCAGACCTCTCCTGCCTCGCCCGCTGCGCCCCTCAGCAGTGTATTTCGAATCTGCCTGTTCAGCTACCTGCTCTGTCTCTGGTGAACCCTCTCGCTGCCCCACGCCTCTGGCCTGTACCCCAGCTTGTATGTATAAATAAAAAATAAATCTTTAAAAAAAAAAAAAAAAGAGAAGGGGGAAGATAGCGAAGTGCCCAGCAGATTTCTGGACACACACACAATGGGTAGGACCCAAATCGGAGATGTCTGGGTTTCTTGCCATCTGACAGAGGGAGGTTGCTGCTTCTTGGGCTGAGAGTCACCAAGGACCAAATCTTGGAAAGGGCTTCCGGACCAGTGGCATGGAGTCTGTAAAAATCTCAGATTACCTCAAATTTGGTGCCTCTATTTATACTACTTTCAGAGGCTTATTATCAAGATAATCCATTAAATTTTGATGTTGCATGTTTATTAGTATGTTTATAAAAAAGTGGTTGATAACTAAAGTCACTTCATCTCAACTGCTCCCATCTTTCTGTCAGTCAGGATCACTACTGTATGAATTTCTATGAGGGGTGGCCCGTTCAGGTGCTGACTGCAGCTCTGGAAGGGGCTCTGAAGTAGTGGGAGTGACCGGGCTGGGAGTGGGAGAAGCAAGGCTACTTGTCCTCCGGCATATATTAACATATGTGCCTCTGGTTCTCAGCGGGCAACTTTGCTTTGTTGTTTGTTTTTCCTGCAGACAGGGTAGAGCCAATTGTGCAGAACTCTGCAGCTAACAGCCTGGAGGAGAAGCTGTGAAGCCATGGAACCCAGCTGAAGTTCACTGGCCTCCTGGAGTTAGCCAAAGCCCTGGTGCCTGTTCTCTGTCCCAGCACTGAGGTAAGACTCCTTGAATCCCAGCTTGGGGGCAGAGAGGCCAGAACATCTTCTGTTGTGGAGGTGAAGCGGGGGAGGGTGGAAACCCCTCTCCCCTGAGGCACGCATAAGAAGGAGCTGTTGTTATAGCTCCATCAAATCACCCACTTCCTCTTCAGGCCATTGGGAGGCAAGGTCATTTGGTGGGCAAAGAGACTTTGATTTTCCAGAGCAGGTATTTTGGACTCTTAACTGGGAGTTGTATTTTCTCAATTGCCGCTGAAATTTGAACTCCAAAGGAATGAATATCCTCAGGTAAGACTGCACCAGATTCTGGTGAATGCTTAACTTCGGTGCACCTGCTTTGTTCTGCAAGGGAAGTGGAGTTCTTTAAGGAAGCTCTCTCTTAGTCTCTTTTTCTCCAGCCCCCACCCCCTACCCTAAGGGAGACACAGTAACAGAAATTATATAAGGATGTTATTGCAAAACATTCCACTAAGCCAAAAAATGATTTTAATAACCCAGATATGTTCTGTTATTTAGATAATATGTGCTCATAAAGGTTATTTGGAAAAACACTGATGTATAAACTCATGTCATTTTGATTAGATGTGGGATTCAGTGAGCGGGGTCCTTGGGTTACCTCTGAGGAAAGTTTCAGCAGAGGTCCCCTTTCAGCGCCACATGGGAGCACAGACACAGTCAGGTGAAGGTTGCATTTTAAAAGACAGGTTTATTAGGAAAAGGTGGAGCAGAAAGGAGTCACATGCATAGACACAGAAGGGCATTTGGGCAGGAGTGCTGCTGCTGTTGCTTTGCAGAGGGAAAAAAAAGGCTTATGAAAAGAAATGTCTGCAGTCACAGGCGGGCAGGAGAGCTGCGCTTTGCCAGTGCAAAAATTGTACTGATATAATCTTTTGGGGAGGCGTTCATCCCTTTGTGGAATTGTTATCTATATATTGTTAAATTAATCACCTTTTATTATTGTGTAAATTTGTTGGGACAGGTGATTTTCTAATGTCCTTCAATCTCCATATCCCCATCTGTGGTCTGCCCCTCTGAATACCTTCTACAGCAGTCAGCTAGCGCCTAAGGAATTGCTGTGTATAAGCAGTTTTCATTTCTATAACTGGTTTAATGACTCTGTCAGTCATCTCTACCCCTACCTCCGGTTTCTGAGCTTAAGAGGCTTTCAAGCTAAATTTTCTACTCGTAGCCTCCATCATAAGTCATGTCTGAAATCCCACACTTATTAACAGTCCTTCATGTAGTTTTCATTAAGGTTACTTTTTAAGCTTTCCCATGGAGGTAGAGAGGTGAAGCAGAAAGAATACTCAATTAGGAGCCAGGCAAACTTGCTTCCAGTTAGGAGACTCTCAAGAGCCAATTTTTACATATTTAGGAATTTTGCAGGGTGGTTGTTAAACATTGTTGGCAGCTTGAAATTTGCCTTGGTGGGAAAAATTTACACATGGAAATTAGCCGTTGCTACCAACCAGGGCTTTTTTGTTTTTGAGATTCAGGTGGCTTGTTCTGTACTCCCTTTCCCCCAGCACTGACAGAGAGGTTGTGGGGCCAGTCACCTCCCAGTGCATCCTGCTTCCTTTCCTGTGAACAACAAGTAGTCATTACACATCGGTTGGATGAATGGGTGAATGAGCTGTCTTATAGGATCCTCACAACTGTCTATTATCTCATCAGATAATTGTTGTGAGGGTCCCAAAAGACAGTGAAAATGAGATGTTTTGCATGCTGTGAGGCTCCCTGCCCATGGCAGTTCAGTTGATTGGTAAATCTTTCATTTATTGATCTAGAGAACTTGACTGGCATTTGCCCATTTAGCTCTCACTCCTCAGGGAGTCTGTGAATTACTGACACCCTTTCATAAAGTGAGATGGAAACTGTCCATTTATTAACCAACATCTGGGACAAATTTACTTCCTGCAAAAACTGGAAGTTGGTCAGAGAAGTGTGAAAGGGAAGCCTGCATTGCTAAATGTGAGAGCCAGTGCTGAAATGAGAGGTTTTGCATATAGTTCAAAGGGGAGTGGTAGTGGGGGTGGAAATAGAAGGGGCATTTCCTGCCAAATGTAGAATTTAAACAAAAGCCTCTTTCTTCTCCTCTGAGCTCTCAGCAGATTAGAGCTAATTAAATTAGCATAATGGAGCCCCAGTCTCTGCCCTTCTTTTTCCTTCTGAACCTGTGACTTCTCTCCCCATCTCCTTCAGGGGTCCTGAAGGGAGGGGTTGGGAGAGGGTGGCACATCAGTTAAGTACCAGTTTATCTTTGTAGAATTGCAGTTTTGAAAATTACAAAGGCGGGAAGGACTCTGGAGTCCATCTGCTCCCACACTCTCATTTTAAGAGGTCAAGTTACACAGTTGGTGATTATGGGTGCCTGAGGTGAAGGTATGTGCTCCTGGAGAGGTGGGGGGCCAGGCTGGGGAGACAGCACTGCTTAGAAGGCCACCTGATTCCTCACATGTGACTGGCAAGGAGCCAGTGTGGATGGTCTCCAGGTGCCAGCCCTGCGTCTATTCCTCTCAGCCTTTCACCGAACCTGCTGCCACAGCCCCAGTGAAGTCTTGAGGTCCCCTTTGGTGTACTGGAATTAGTCCCCTTCCTCATCAGGGGCTTGGTTTCCCAGCCTTGGTTTCCCACCTGGTGGCCCCAGGTGTGTCAGTGAAACTGGTTTGGAAGATTTTTAGTCTGAGGACCTTAAAGGTAGAAGGGCATAGAAGGGAAGGGCATTGCTTGATCTCAGGATGGCTCAAGGTAGATGCTTTGTGCTCTATGTCATTTCATTTAATTCTGCAACCAACTAAACAGGGTAGGTTTTCAAACCCCATGTGGCTGATGTGAAAATTGAGTCTTGCTGAAGATTTCACAGCCCAGAAACAACTGAGATGTAAACTGAGTCATCTGTGACCTCCACAGCATTTCAAGGATAGGGAGTGCCCTTCATAGTAAGAACTTACCCACAGGCTGGGCTGGGCCAGGCATTCCCAGATCCAGTTCCAACCAGAGGGGAGGGCCCTTTCCTCTGGGAAAAACATTGGAACATCATTCTGTCTCTAAAGCTTTGTGAAAAGCTGCAGCTCCAGTGCTTGGAACTTTATAAAAGGCTGCACTGTTCCTTTCAAATCCCAGAGCTCTTCCTTGTACAGTAAGACAGTGTCAGAGTAGGGAGCATCCCTCGAGTCCCTTAACATAGTCCTTTAATTCTGGTGGCACTCCAGGTGAGGCAGAGTGCTGGTGGCCCCAGGTGTGTCAGCCCATTAACAGCAGGCCCCTCCTAGCTTCCCAAATGAGCTCTTTCTAGGGGGGAACATACAAGGTGGATCTGTTTGTGTTTTCACCATATTGGGGTAGAAGATTTTTCTCCTGGCAAGAGGGCTTTTATTCAGTTCCATAGGTTATTTCCTGAAATTCTACTGCATACTAACCCAAATATCCTGGCCTGTTTGTGATATGGGCAAAAGGGACTTCAAAATTACCAAAGAGCAGTGCCCAAATTGCTTACTTGTCACTGTCTTGGTTCTGCATCCGCGTGCACATTGTGAAACTACTCAGTCTTAGGGAACAAACAGGGAAAAACAAAGGGCTTTATTTAACAAACAGGGAAAAACAAAGAATTACTGAAGTCAAAATATGGCCATTTAACTTACTTAAAGCAATGTCCAGTCCTTTTAAGTCCCAGAAAAGTAACAAAGGTGGTGTCTTCCCGCCACTGCTGATGTGGACCTCTTCTTCCAAACAATAGACCACAATAGCGTCTTCCTTCTTCTGTAGACGAGCAACAATCAGACTGTGTAGGCCAGGTTCCAACTCATGAGGATGATACAGAACACAACTGGAGATGCTCCTGGAACTGCCATGGTGTCCCAGCACAGCACCAGGCCAACAACACTGCAAACAGCAACTACAGTGGCCAGACTGCCCCACAGACTGCACTCAGGCATTTTAGGAAGACACCCGCTTTGGGCCTCTGCCTTCTTCCTTCGACTGCAGTAAAAACAAAAGTGGGAGCAGTTTCCATTACTCAGCTACTTGCAAAACCTCCAAAATCGCTGGCCTGAAAGTCACTGAAGATTCCAAAAATGCTCAATCTGAAATTCTGTATCCCAGCGGCTCAAAAACTTCTGGCATCTGATTTCCAAATTCTCAATCTTGGTGGCTACATTTTCTGCCTCTCCTTTTTCTTTCCTGCATCATGGTGGCTGCTTCTTCTTTTCCTTCGGTCCTTTTTATTTCTCATCAGAATCTTCACCCCAAACTGCAAACTTAGCATTTTCCCTGGGGCTATTCATTCTCATCAGCAACCCCCTCCAGGGGGCGCCACCTTTACTGGACTTTGGACTCAGCTGGGTTACATCTGGACGAGAGAATCTGGCGAGGCCTTGGGCATACGGTGTGAGAGGGGCCATGAGAGGGACCATGGGAGGAACACCCCTGCATCAAGAGTGCATCCTCTCGAGCACTTTGCGAAGGGGCGATGGCCTGAGAAAGGCAGTGTTAGGCGATTTCAGTGCTGTGCTTACATGGGCTGCGTGGTACAGCACACAGGACTTGAGGCTGTGTGGTGCATCTGCGCGCACCATCCCACGTGCTGTCCTCAACCAGACGTTGATAAGGGATTCATGGCTGTATCAACCCTCTCTTCTCTGAACATCCCATAAAGACTCATCTGCCTTGCCTGTGAGAATTTTATTTTTAAACATTTGTATTTTTTTTAAAAGATATATTTATTTATGCATACAAGCTGGGGTGTAGGCCAGAGGTGTGGGGGGTGAGAGGATTCACCAGAGACAGAGTGGGGAGCAGAACAGGCAGATTGACTGAAGTACTGCTGAGGGGAGCAGCGAGTGAGGCAGGAGAGGTCTGCTGTGCTGTGTGGGAAGCTCCCTGGTCGGGGATGGAACTCCTGTTGCAGTGGCTGTAGATAGCTTCATAGTGCTGAGACTTAACCTGTTGTGCCACCACAGAGGCCCAGCCTGGAAGAATTCTAAAGGGAGGAACATGTCTCAAATGGCCTGGGTTGCCCCAGGGTTCCCAGACCTCTGGAAACAATTCCTGGTCCTTGGTTGGCTAACCAGGGAGTGAAGGAGCAAGGGGTAGGCCAGGGTCTTTGGAAGGTCCCTGCAGAAGGATAGTGCTTGGCGGGGAGACAGGGGAACAGAAGGAGCTGTTTGGGGAGTGGGGTGGGTGTTTGTGCCTCTGAAGCTGGGGTTGATGGGGAGCAGAGTGTTATCCTCTTGTACATAATCAAGAATCCTTTTCATTGGTGGGACCTGACCAACTTCAGAAGGAGAGAAAGCTCACTTCAGCGGGGTCCTGAGATTGTGAATCAGGGCTGAGAAAGAGTGTTCTCTAGAAAGCTTGATGGTGCCATCACAGCTCACATCTGAGGAAATGGGAGTCAAAATTGGGAATGTGCTGAATGCTACCTTGAGTGAAGATTAATAATTACATGAAGTTTTTCCCCAAAAGTAGGTGCCTATAAATAGCACTCATTTAGAGAGGCCATACCATTCCCCATTGCCACCAGCCTTAGGGAGGTAGGAATGATTTACTCTTTCAGCTTCCCCACCTGCATTTGATGCTGTCATTTTCTGTTGTACTTGTTCTAATACTTGCACAGGGATAGCTGACTGTGGTCTTCATTTGTATTTCCTTCGTGGTTAGTTGTATGACTCATAACCTCTCTGCTCCCCAGAGAATGTGTGAATCTAGCCCCCAGTCTTTATTTATCAAGTGTGAGAAGCAAGATGACCTGCCTCCATTTCTAGTCCTTTTGCCCCGTTACAGGAGCACCTTCATTCTCCTGGGCTGCTCTGGGACTGGGACAGAGGCAGAGGCATAGCTCATTTTATTGTGATCTGCATCATTGTGAGTTGCAGATACTGTGTTTCTTTTGAAACAGGATCCTCTCCTAGCAAAAAGATTACATTTGCTGAAGGATATGATGATGGTTAACATTTTTAGCCATAAAATACTTTTTAATTAATTAACATTTGTATGGTCTGGGAAACCAAAAAATACACGTGATTTGCTTTATTGATGTATTTGCTTTATCACAGTAGTGTGGAAACAAGCCCATGATACATTGAGGTGTGTTTATATTTTATAGAGCTGCATATTTTTCCAGGGAGGATTTTTTTCTCTGTAAATACAACCAACCTGTAACTGCTGAATTTTCAGTGACTCTGGGGTAAGCTCCCCCTCCACCTTGTCTCTCCTGGTGGCAGTGTGCCAATATCCGAACTTGCTGGCAACGGAGATGAAGAAACCTCAGCTGAGCTGAAGAAACCTCAGGGCCCAGGATGACAGTTTTCTCAATGTTTTGGAGGTCTGAAGTGCCAAGGGATGCTGTCATGGCCTTGTGTCCTCCCTATGCTTAGCATCTCCTCTTCTTGCCATTTACAGGTAGAGATACAGCTTCAGTGTGCCTGAAAAAATGATATGTAGTAGTAGCTAACAATTATATAGCGCTCATTATATACCAGGGACTATATATATATATATATATATATATATATATATATATATATATATATTAATATACTTAACTCTTAGGGTTATTTAATCCCCATAACAACCCTAAGAGTTAAGTACTATTAATACTTTCACTTTATAAAGGAGGAGACTGAGGCACAGAGAGAGGGCTCCTAAATAGTAAGTGACTAAGTTGGGATTTGAACCTAGACTGTCTGGCACCCAAGTCATGCTGTGCTACTCCATATTAGGGCAGGTAGAATCTTCTGAGGTGTGCACCTTGCTGTGTGAAGCTGAAGGACCTCTGGGTCCTTAGAAGGGTGTGGGAGGAAGTGGATTTGCCACAGACCCTCCTCTGGGGCATCAGCACTGTGAGGTAGAGATGGGAAATGGAATCGGTGGGAAGTGCTTTCCCAGCGAGAAGGGAGTTACTAGCAGGCCTCACTGGGCATGGGCTGTGTGCTATCGGTGGAACTTAGGCTCTGATGACACAGTTCTGTCCTCAGAGCCTGTGGTGGACTCAGCGCTGACTCACACTCTGGGAGAGGCTGGAGAATGACGAGGAGGCACTGGCCTTGGGGGATAACACACAACTGCTGCCCTGCAGTGTGGTTCTGCCATCTGTTTGGGCAGTCATTGCCTTTACCTTGCCCAATATAGATCTCTCATCCCCATTCCCTATTAGGGATGACTGGGAGGAGAGAGTGACTTTGTAACCCGACAGATCTGTGTTCCAGCCCCAGAGCCCCTGTTCTCACTTGTAAACTGGGTGATAACAATACCTACTTTGTAGATTGTTGTGAGATCTAAGTGGGGGTGGTGTAGTGAATGTCCTTGGGGAGTTTTGGTTCCCTCCTTGTCTCTAGACTTATCTTTAAGGTCATGAATACCCAGCTGCACAGCAGTGCTGCCCTATGAGAAAGTATGTGTGCGTATGTGTATATGTACTTTGCCTCAATTCAGTAAGCCGAGTGTCTGCTCCTATGGCAGTCCACTGGCTAAAAAGTCAAAATTTTAGGGTGTGATGTGAAGACATGCATCTGAAGAAGTGTGAGCCTATGCCTCTGAATGTGATTAAATCAAATTTAATTTCATTTAAATTTGATTTAATTTAAGTCAAATTTAATTTAAATCATTTAATACTTCCCTCTTCTCCCCCCATGTTCTTGCTTCTAGGCTCTGAGCACAAGAGTCCCGGTTTTTGACCTCATGTAGCATATGGTCTACAGAGGGGGACAGATATTTAATAATTGCAACCAAATGTGAAATCATGAATTGTGGTTATCACCTTGAAATTAGTTCTCTGATGCCATGTGGGTGAACTGCAGTCTAAGGTTGAGGGGATGCTTTCTCAGGGAAGTTTGGGGTCTGATTCCTTAACCTTGATCCACTGAAGAGATCCATGTGGAAGGTACTAGAGAAACCTGGGTCATTTCCTTATTGCTATGTCCTGGCTATGGACTGCCCATTGCTGGCCACCCCAGTGCTCACCCCACCCCAGCAACCCACACTGTTCCCTAAGGCTATCCATCCCCAGCCATTCCCAACTGCTGCTGATCCCACAGATGAGACTGAGTGTGAGCCGCACCTTACAGGGCTGGGTCATCTTTTTTGTTTGTTTTTGAATATGCTCATGACTCAGTCAGCTTATTACTCAGCCGAACACATTGATCATACGGATTTTTAAAAACAACTTTATGGAGGTACAGTTTATATTCCATGAAATGAATTGTGCATTCAATGATTTTTAGTGAATTGACTGAGTTAAACAACCATCTCCAAGATCTAGTTTTAGAACATTTTCTTCGTTGGTTGAGTCATCTTCATATGGAGAAGACAAGGAAATTATTATTCATGGAAAGAGTAATTATTTTTATGGAACTAGTTCTCACGGTAGGAGGACTTAATTAATTAATTAATTCAATTAGTATTTACTGAGAGTCAGCTGGAGCCTTAGCTGCAGCCCACAACAGGGCTAGTGGCAAAAGCGAACAGACATAAGCGGAGAGGGCTGCTTCCCTGCAGCTGACAAATTCCCACTGGAGAATTGCTGATAAGCGTGATTTGGGTCTTGTGGCAGCTGCAGGGCAGGTGTTTGTTTTCTACCATGTGGCTCTCAATGGAGAACAAGGCCAGTCCTTGCTTTTGTAATACCTGGTATTGTGCTGAAGTTAATAGTCAAGCAGAAAGAGGGGAGTACACTCTCCAACTCTGCAAATAACTCTAAGCTTCTGCAAGCCTGGACTCAGGATCTTGGAGGCGAGGAGCATAGGTGTTCTGTTTATGTTGCGAAGATTGAATAGGTGGAACCTGGGGTGAGGTTGTACTGAGGAAAAAAAAGCTCAGGGCAGCAGACTAAGGCAAATTCAAGGGCATGCTGGCCCATTAGGTGCCTTATAGCTTAGGGATGCATCTGCCTTTGTGGGATGTTGCTTGGGTTTGGGAGTTAGACGGGAGTGCAACCTTGTGTGCTAGACTGAGGAATTTGGACTCAGTGGAGCAAGCATGGAAGACACCATTTTATTTCTCTGAGGAGTGTGATTATCCAGAGTGGGACGTGAAACTGTAATCTTGTGTGAGGAGGGAAGTGGGCATGGCCAAGAAGCTAACGTGAAGGTCTGAATATTAGTGGTGTGGAACTAATTCGGACAGGGGCAGTGGGGCAAGGAAGGGAGAAGTGAAGAAGTGGATGGGAGAGAAGATTCTGCCAGGTGAGAAAAGAAATCTCTTTGTTCCAGCTTCTGAGGTCCATACCTGCTTTGGCCATCTGCCTGTTGCTTGTCAACCAACCCCTCAGACTCAATCAGTCCAAAACCAGATTCAAGGCCCCCTCCCTACACTGCTTTCCCATTGCCTAGCCTACTTTTTTCTCCCATTTCTCTCTTTGTCCTAACTTTCTTGTTAAGGAGGAAGGAGAGGAGCCAGGAAGAAGCAGAGTATTACCCGGGGAAGGTAGTGCCAGATGCTGAAGTGACTGAAGGTGGGCACTGAAGAAGGACAGAGGGACTCAGGGCTGGTACTGAAGTTGGGTAAGCCTGGTAGCCCTGGTGCAGAATTTAAGGAGCCCTTATCCTCATGTGCTCAACCCTGAGAGTGAAGGCTTCCTTAAACTTTTGTACCCTATGTACCTGCTTTGCCTTACCCCAGGCCTAGACTGGGTTCTGGAGAGAACCGGTAATTGTCAGGGTACTGGACACCTTGGTGTGATGCAGCCATCCCAGGCTGGGCAGTTTCATTATTGATTTGGGCAGGCAGATAGTCTTGGAGCCCTCCATAGATTGTACAGGCCTTTTAATGGTGAATCAGGGAACCAGGTACACAGGTACACCAGGCAGGGAGACAGCAGGCAGGAGAATGGGGGCCCAGAAGGGCTGGGGGCAGCTGAGCCTCCCAAACCCCCATGAATCTCTGTACTCTCTCTCTAGCTTCTCTCTGGTGTTCTCTCTCTCAGTCTCATAGGCTCACCTCAGAGTGATGCTGCCCTTCTATCCCTTGCCTGCAGTACAGGGGTCTACACAGTGTCTCTGTGCTTTGTTGTCAGGCACAGTTTTGAGTGCTGATACGGTATAAACAAGGGGACAAAATTCTTGGGGACCCCCACCCCACTTGTGCCCCTCTTTTGAGGGGAGATAGGCTGTTCTTCCTAAGGTTTGTCACAGGTGTCTCTGGGCCACCTGTGGTGGCTGTAGTGTTTTTCAGCTGTTACTGAGATGAAATCCATGGCCACATTCGCTCTTCAGCCAAGAGGTCACATGGACTCCTTCCTCTGCCCTAGGTCTCTGAAATCTTCCACCAAAACTGCCTATAGGCAAGATTGGCGGTTTATTCTGCAAGGAGCACAGTTTCCCCTGCTTTTTCAGCTGCTACCAGCAGTTTCCTACAGCCACCACCTCCGGCAGAACCCTGAAGTAGTTCATGATTTAGTCCCGATAAAGCCAGTTATTTTGGCCTCCGCTGCCCTCGCCACCAGTGAGAATTTGGATGCAATGTTTTCACTTGTCACATTAGACTGTTTGCCAGGGTTTGTGGAATAAGGCCTGTATTATTAATGCCCTTGCTGGGAACAGCTGTGCCCTGCCAGATTGTCATGTGAGACTCTGAAAAGCCCTGGTCTGCAGGGCCCACAGCTCTCCCCAGCTCGCCAGCTCAGGTGAGAAATGTGATCTTTTCCTACTGGAGCTGCAAACAGCCAGGCAGGGCAGAAAGCAACTTGGGAAGGACTATCAGGGTCTCACTGAGGAATTCATCACAAACTAGTGAGCATCTAGGGGGGCTAATTCTCCCTGGCATTTCAGTGGAAAAGCTGGATCTTTCTTAATTTTTAGAGGAACCTCCATACTGTTTTCCATAGTAGCTGCACCCGTCTACATTTCCACCAACAGTGTACAAGTTTCCCTTCTCTCCACAGCCTCTCCAATACTTGTTGTTTCTTGTCTTTTTGAGACTAGCTGTTCTCACAGGCATGAAGTGAGAGCTCATTGTGGTTTTGATTTGCTTTTCCCTGATAAGTGGTGATGACATCTTTTCATTCCTGTTCCTGTGGGCTACCTGGATGTCTTCTTTGGAGAAGCGTCTATTCAGATCCTTTGCTTATTTTTTAATTGGGTTATTTTCTTGTTATTGAGTTGCATGAGGTCTTTGAATATTAACCCCTTATTGGATACATATTTGCAAGTCAGTCCCAATCAGGAGGTAATTCCTGCTAATTTTTTCTCCATCCTCAGTAGGCTTTGTAGATGCTGAGATTGGAGTTTAAATCTTGCTCCTAAGCACTCTAATTGCTAATTTATACCTCTGAGCAAAAACAATAGGGTTGCTATTTTTATAGGGTCATTAGAATCAGTGATGAGGACACTTTTAAGAGACCCTTTGCTAAGTGGTTTGTGATACCTCATTTTTCCTTTCAATACTCTAAAAGGAACATGCTGTTAATCGTTCTGAAATCATAGATACATAACAAGTTCAGCGGGGTTAAATAAGTTACCTGAGGTCACATAGTAAGTGATGGAGTCGGATAATGGACCCAAGTTTGCTTCACCTGATTCACTAGGTCACTGGTCTTTGATTTGCCTTATCTTGATTCACCTGGGGCTCTCGTAAAAAGAGCAGGTCCTAGACTGTGTCAGATTCTGATTCAGTCTGATTGGGGTGGGGTTTGGGAAACAATGGATGTAACATGCACCCAGGCAATGGGTCTGGGGGGCTGGGAGGCCTCCCAGCCCCTAGCAAATCTTCACTCTCTTGGGCTCTCCGGTGGCATCCCTTGGTCTCTCTGCTGCACTCCAGATGGAAGGTCCTCTGCTTCTGCTGCTGCTGCTGCTCCTCTGCTTAGGCCAGTCTCTGGCCCAGGCGCGGCCACTCACAGAGACCCACGCCCTATTCCAGGTGCCCGCCATCAGGCATGCGCATAGGCCTGCAGAGGTCCATCATTGAGGGGAGGGCGGAAAAACCTGATAATTCTCATTTACCCTGCACTAGTGATAGCTTGATAGTGCTGAGACTTAACCCCTGCACCACCAGGGAAGCCCTGAGCTGTCTGTTTTCCATTGCACTTGACCATGATAATTTTAGACTCAGGATCCTAAAACCAAACTCTTGATCTTCTATTCCCCTCCTGATCCGTGACTTTCTCATCCTCCCCTTTTCTACTGAAAATAGCACAGTCCTTCCCATCATCCTTGATTGTCTTCTACACACATCCAAGGAATCACAGTGCATCTAAAATACATCCGCTTCTCACTGCAGCTCCCTGCTCCAAGCCACGAGCATCTCTCACCAGCATCAGTCCAGTGACCTCCTGGCAGACTGCCTGCTTCTACCCTGTCCCCTATTCCTATCCTGGGAGAGCAGTCTAAGCAATGTGGTGATACTGAGTCAGACCAGGTTGCCCTTCAGCTCAAACCCTTGCAGTGGCTAGAACAGGGACCCAGGTACAATAGGCAGACCAAATAGAGGGGCCAGGAGCCAACTGAACCTCCCAGCCCCCCACAAATCTTTGTGCTCTCTCTCAGCTCGCCTCTCTTTGGCCTCTCTAGTCTTGTCAGAGTGATGCCATCCTTTTATCCCTCATCTCTTGGCACAGATGTCCATACTTACATATGTGCATGCCCATGATCTCAGGGCTCATGTGTCCACAATAACAGGCTGCAGGCTCTGTACCCATGCCTCTCGGTCCTGGGCATCCACCAACCTAGGAGGAATGCAAGACCATAGGTCGCGATCGTAGAGGCTTGCAGTGGGAGGGCGGATAAAGCCTGATACTTCATTTACCCTACAAGCTCCCAGTTTTACTCTGAGGAAAATCACAGTCCTTACCTTGACCCATAAGATGTCACCCACCTCCTCCACCCCTACCTTATTGTCTGTTCTCCAACCTCCTCTCCTACCTCCCCTTTGCGCCTCTCCTTGCAGCCAGTACACACCAGGGCACTCTTGACTCAGGGCTCTGCACAGGCCCTTCCCTGCTTCAGATGCTCTCCAGAGACTGCAGGGATCATCTTTGCCATGTTTTATTCTTTGCTCAAATGTCCCTTTTCCTCGAGGCCTATGCTGACTGCCCCTTTTAAACGGAAACTTGCCCAAACCAGTACTTCTGACCTTCCTTATCCTGTTCTTTGCTCTGCTTTGTCCCCCAGAGAACTCAGCATTGTCTGAGATAACAAATACTATACTTAATACATTTGTGGCTTCTTGTGTCTCACTTTGCTAGAACTTAAAGCTCAGGGCAGTGATCTTTATCTGGATTATCAGTGTTCTAAGCACTGAGAGTTTAGCGAGCAGATTTTGAAAGGGTGTAAAATTTCTGTACTGGGGTCTAGTTTAAAACTTAACACTTTGTGGTCCGCTCACGTATTAATACGTTTTCATCTAGTCTCCGGTTTTTCACGCCACGGTGGGTTTATATGGAACTATTAGGAGCTATTTCTTTGATCGCACTCAGTCTAGAAGCTTTACACATTGTTTTGGTGAAAGTGTAAGGAGTTTTATGAGAGATATTACAGTTTTTTTAATATCCAGTAGTTCAGGAGTTATGTGTGTTTTATTGAATGCTTATACCATTCATGTGGTGGCACAAAAAATGGCCGACCCCAAGGGCTGGTAAATTTAAAGGGCACCGGCACACGAAGTGTTAAAAAAAAAATGTGGTGGAGTCTGGGACACATGGCAGTGAGGGGTTGGTCACTAAGGCACAGGAATTGTGTAAGGGTGTACAGAGAACATGGAACCCCTGCTGCTGCTGGACCTCTGCTGATGTGGGCATTTTAGGGCAGGCCCAAAGCTGGTCACCAAGAGGAAGCTGATAGTGGGAAGGGGTGAGACCTGTAAATCATTAGAGGGAGGGAGCTTGAAGGAGACCCACAGAGGACTCATTAAAGAGAGGAGTTTTTAGATTTTGCAATTAATGTGAATCCAGTGGAATGATAAGGGCTGACTTCAGTTATTTGAGGAACAAGTGGAAAGTGGGGAACTGAAGCAACTCAAGAGGCCCTGCCATGAGGAAGGATAGATCAGGTTGCTGTTTGAGGAAGTGATATGTTTGAGGGATTTTTTTTAGCTGTTAAAAAATCTTCTGAGTGTGGGTGGATCAGAAGGGGGATGGGGGAATGATAAAAACAAATACTGGACTTTTTCCTAGCAGACAGTTTGATGACATAAAACACTTTTAAAACTAGTGGACATTAATTATTAACCATCCTTAGGGCTCTGAGGTTAAGAGGGAGGGGGGGAAGGACAGGGACCAGTGGACACAAAGATGCTGGAGGGAAAAAAAGTAAATTTTTTTGGAAATAGATAGCACCAATCAGGAGGATGTTGCTGTTTCTCATCTATAACTGCGATTAGAGTAGGATAGAGCACATACAGAACTCATTTATGGATATAAAGCAAGGAAAAGTAGCAAAAGTATATGTGCCACGGCCCGGTTTCTCTGTGAAGTTGGAAGAGGGACTGAATGTGGAAAGAGAATACACCAGTGTAAGTGTAGGCTGAGACATAAGTTTCAGCGATACTGGGACAGCACAACTCTGGGAGGGGAAGTGGTAGCTGCTACATTGAGCCCCTCTGCTATTGATTACTCAAGGGCACATGCCTACATTGGGACTTTTGGTGAAGGCGGTGCACAGATTTGGCATGCAGGACGGAGGGTGTACCACTGGAGAGCTGTAGGAAAAAAGGTACAGGTGCTGATTATCCCAAGTCTGTAGTTCCAAAAATAATAGTGGGAACCTGAACTGATGAAGAGGGCTATCTTGGATCATCTTACAGATGAGGCTATTATTTGCAGCCTGTCTGTGATACATGAAACACCTGCCTTAAACCCCCTCAGGATCAAAGCTAAGATAACAAATACTTGTGTTAACCAGAGTTTGACACACCCGGAACTTAACAACAGGCGCAAGTACCCCCAGGTAGGGTTCCCTACTCAAAAGTCAAGGAGAACAATTTGTGACTTGTGACAACCATAATCCCCATCCATTGCTACATCCATTGCTCATCCGCAGCTCAGAGGTTGAGGCTGGCCAGATAGTTGGGCTGAGGAATTGACCTGGGGGAGAGGGTCACTATGGATCCCCAGGAAACAACTCAGGTACCCACTGTACTGAATCTGTGGTGCTCACTGAAGATGACTTTTTTGTGCACTTCTGTCTCAATTCTCACTTGCTAGCCCTTACTACCACCAGCAGTCATTTGAATAGGTGCAGAGACATTTGTCTACGAAATACCAGATACCTGAAGATCCTGGGTTAAAAAAATCTGAGATTATGTACCACACTTGTAGAGAAGATATAAAACCAATTTATCAAAGAAGAAAAGGAAAAGCCCTACTATAACACATGAAAACTAAAAAGAAAGACACAGTAGAATATACCCCAATGCTGAAGGAAAAACAAAAACAAAACAAAAACCCAGAGAGAAATATCAATCCAGAAAATTTGTGATTTTGTCTGATGAGATGTTTAATAGTTATGACCATGGTTGCTGAATTAAGAAAAACAATGGGGACCTCCCTGGTGGCACAACGGGTTAAATTGCAGCACTATGAAGCTATCCAGAGCCGCTGCAGTACAAGTTCGATACCCAGCCAGGGAGCTTCCCACATGGTGGGACAGACCTTTCCTGTCTCGCCTGCTGCTCCCCTCAGCAGTGTACTTCAGTTGATCTGCCTGTTCTGCTCCCCACTCTATCTCAGGTAAGTCTTCTCACCCGCCACAAGTATGGCCTACACCCAAGTTCTTGTATGCATAAATAAATCTTAAAAAAAAAAAGAAAAAAAACAGTGGATGGTCAAAAATAAGAACACAATAAAGATGAAATGTGAAAATGCTGTAAATAGAATTAATGGATCTAAAAAATACTCTAATGGGTTTTAAAAGCAATAGAAGAACTCAACATTAGACAAAAAAAAATAATGAAGAGAATCAGAAAACTTGAAAGCACAGTGGGAGAGAACATGCAACAGAACAACAAAAAACAAAAGGTTGGAAAAAAAGTAAAACTGTGTTAAAGCTCTTTGGGATAACTTAGAGAGAAAAAATGTCTGTATCATGGTGTCCCAGAAGGAGACAAGAGAAGGGCATCAAAAATTCATTTAAAGAAATAATTGCTGAGAATCACCTCAATCTGAGAAAGGAATCAGACATCCTGTAGCAAGGGACCCAAAGTGTTCCAAACAAAATAACACCAGACCAACAACTCCAAGACATACTATAACTAAAGTATTGAAAGTTAATCACAAGGAAAGACTATTAAGAGCATTGAGAGAAAGTAGAGTAACCCATAGGAAATGCCTATCAAACTATCTGTAGATATCTCTAGAAATCTTACAGGCAAGAAGGAAATGGCAGAAGATATTTAAAACATGTTTAAAAAATATTTCCTGTTAGACTATTATTCAAGACTGCGGAAAGGGTAAGGAGTTTCACTAAACAAAAAATATTGAAAGACTGTTAACACCATGCTGAATTTGAAAAAAGTACTAAAAAGGCCATTATAAAACAATAATAAACCAAATCTAGAGGTAATAGGCAAAAGAATCATACAACATGGAGAAGGAAAGTAAAAATATCCATCAGAATGACTTTTTGAAATCAAATGGACCACAATGTAATTCACTGTACACAGACCTCAGTATCACCTTCAAACAAAAGTCAATAGAAATAATACATAAGTCAATGGAAATAGAACTTAAATAAAACATAAAAGGAGATGTAAAAAAAAAAAGACAAAGACAAACTGAAAAACATAAAAATAACAAAATGGCAAAAAACACTTGTCTCAGCAATCACCTCCATTATTTATAGGATATTCATCTTACTACGAAAGACAAGCATAAATGTAGAGTTAAAAGCTTTAAGAACCTCCGAGCAAGTGGCAACCAACAAAAGTCAGAAATAGCTATACCCATGTCAGATAGATTTCTAATTCATAGGAGTAATAAAAGATAAGATGGACACTACATTATGATTAGTGATCTAATACAGCAAGAAGGAATAACATATAAATACATATGCACCAAATATTGGAGCACCAAGATACATAAAGCAATTGTTAATAAAACTAAAGAGAGATATTGACAATACCAATACTATTAGGAGATTTTAATACTCTGCTTACAAGTCTGGACAGGTCAATAAGACAGAGAAGAAGGAGGAGCCACAGCAATTAGACTTAATAGAGCACTTAATAGAGTACAGAACACTCCATTCAAATAAACTTCTGGATACACATTTTGTTTCAAGTGTGCTTAGAACACTAGTTGATTGTAATAAAATTAGGAAGACTGTAATCATACCAAGTACTCTTTTTGACCATAATCCCACTAACTATTAAAAACAACCTGGAAGAACCTTAAATGAAGACTAAACAATGTGCTACTTCACAGCCATTGAATTAAAGAGGAAATTAAAGCAGAAATAAAAAATACCTTGAGACTAATGAAAGTGAGTTTACAAGCTGTTAGAATTTATGGGATGCAGCAAAAGTGGTGTTAAATGGGATGAAAATTGCAATACAGGTCCACATTAAGAAATGAGAAAAATCCCAAGACAACATTCTATTACATCTAGAAAGAGAATCAAGCAAAACCCAAAGTTAGAAGAAAGGAAATAATAAATATAAAAGAGGAAATAAATGAAATAGAAATCAAAAAGGCCATACAAAAGATCAGTGAAGCTAAGGGCTGGTTCTTAGAGAAGATAAACAAAATTGAGAAACCTCTAAGTAGGCTAACAAAGAAAAGAACAGAAAAAACAAATAAATAAACAGAATTAGAAGTAAAGGAAATGTATGACAGATGGCATAGAAATACAAGGGATTGTAAGATATTACAACCAATGAATTCAGTAATCTTGAAGAAATAGATAAATTTCTAGATACAGTTTACTTAAACTAAACCAGGAAGGAGCAGAAGAGTTGACAAGACCAATCATAGTCATGGAGTTTGAAATAGCAATTAAAAAAATTTCCCAAAAAAAAAAGCACAGGGCCAGATGGCTTTATAAGTTGATTTATCAAAACTTTAAAGAGAACTTATGCCCATTGTGATAAAATTATTTCTAAAAATCTAAGAAGAGGGTATCCTCCCTACTTTATTTTATGATGCCATTTACCCTAATAGCAAAAGCAAAGACAATCCAAGAAAAGAAAATCACATGCCGTTTGTTTCCTTCTAGTGTGTAGAATTAGAAGCAGCAGGTAGAAGCTATAGGGTGTGGGGAGTTTAGACTAATGTAGGCAAATTTTTTTTTCATATTTAATACTTGGCTATCCATGGATGGGCCGCTTAGGAAGAAGAGACTACTGTTATTACAGGTGTGAAGGTAGATGCTGGCCGGCCACCTGTCTTTTATTGCTTTTGAGATGGGACTTTATTTCTCAGGTGGCCAGTTAGTGTGACAGTCCACTCTGGTCGTCTGTGATGGCGCACTGCCAGGCCTCAGAGAGCACTCAGGCCCACGCCCTTTGCACGGGAACCTGACAGCAGTGTTGGTGGTCTGATGGTCTGATGGGAGGGAGCAGTGGAGAAGACTTGAACTTTGAACATGGAATGATTTAAATCTTCCTCTATTTGATTTTCTCTGTGATTAAAAGATTAGTCTCTCAAAGAGCCCACATGGTAGGATTTACTATTTGAAAACTATCGGCAGAAATATAGGGCGCTTGAATTTGAGTATCTTCTCCCACAGGAAGTCAGACCTTTGGGACCTCCTGAAGTCCTTCCAATACTGCTTCCCACTGCTGGTCAACCTTTGTGAGGTGAACTGTTTACTTCAGCACTGTAGGTCTCGAGTCCTTCCCTGGATGGCAGAGGATATGCTCCTGTAACAGAGGGTGGCTATTCCCCTATATCTGCTCCCCCTGATGCCTAGAGTACTTATGAGCTGAGACTCTGACTTGAGCTCCCCTACAGCAGCTAACCTGAGTGGGGCCTCCCTTTGCAGGCACTTGATAAACACTTACAGGACGACTCAGATTAGCAAGGTTATCTGTTCCAATGTGGGGCTTGGGTATGGCATATCTTTTCTCAGTTCACTTTGTGAATGGCAGATATGACTCAGCTGGTACGTTGCCATAATGACACAATCAACTTGAGGTTCAAAGAAAATGATTTTCTTACGGGACTGTCTTTTTGGGGGGGTTGTTAGTCACGGTCACCTGGACTTCCATTGCTCTTTTTTTTTTAAGATTTATTTATTTATACATACAAGCTGGGGTACAGGCCAGAGGTGTGGGGTGGCGAGAGGGTTCACCAGAGACAGTGTGGGGAGCAGAACAGGCAGATCAGAAACACACTCCTGAGGGGAGCAGTGGGCGAGGCAGGAGAGGTCTGCCGGCCATGTGGGATTCTCCCCAACTGGGCGTCGAATTCGCGTCACCGCTGATGACAGTTTTCACAATGCAATGCTTAACCGCTGTTCCACCAGGGAGGCCCGACTTCCGTTATTCTAAACAAAAATTCATTTTCTATTTGTTTCTCTCAAAAATATCAGGTAACTCAAAGGGAAGGCATAGGCTGGGAAGCTGGTGAGAAACTGGAACCTGAAAGTGAATCTGGAAGTGAAACTGAGCAGGTTGCAAATTTGTAGAAGTCACCCCAAGGAAACGTAGAGTGGATTTTTCATTGTTTTTCAGATAGATAACTCAACAAGGTTTTTTATGTTTTGTTTAAAAAAAAATATTAAAAAAAATAAAGGGGTTTCATGAAATAACTGTGCTTTAAAGCTTCCTTTGCAAACAAGGGTAGCAATATGCTAGAAACGGTTAGGTTAGGGGAGCACGAGTGGAAACTTGGTTCTGTCTCTTTCCAGCCGAGCGGTCTTTGAAAAACCATTCGGTTACCCTGAACTTCAGCTTCTGACCTGTCAAGTAACCAACTCACAGAACTACTCAGAAGATTTACGATGAATTAGGTAGTACCTAGCTTAGTTAGGGTGGGGCCTCAGTGAGGGATGCTGATCGTGATGATGATGATGATGACAGTGACAGTAACAGCAGGTTCTCTGTGCTGGGCAGAGAGATGGACGTGGCTGTGCTTCTTCGTCGCCTTGTCTTGGTGTTCTGCATGCTTCTTCTTGTACATGTGTTTCTACATGTCATGTGATTTCTCGGCAGTGTGATTGTCTTCTTTTCCTAAATAGCAGCTCTTAATACTAGAAGCTCAATAGACCTTCACCTCAGAGAAACAGCACAGGAGCACACAGAGTGCCAAGTTGACCTCAACTCAGCGAAAATTTTTAATAAGGGAGAGATTGAGAGAGAAGGGTAACAGATACACTGTTCTGCCCGTCATCAGGCCAGCATTTAGGCCTGTGCAGGTGCAGGTGGAGATACACATCCCTCAGTCTCTGGGGAGTGAGCAGCTTGTGCTGGGTGTGATGTTTGCCTTTTCCCTGCTCTGTCATACTAAACTTTGAGATAAATTACTGCACATAAAAGAAATAATAATGACCTCCAGGGCTGGAGTTTACTTCAGTTGTGTTGGATTCATGGAGTAAACTTTTGTTGGGTGCACATGACTGTAGAAATAGATCATTTTGTATTTTATGAGTGATTTAAGGTAGGAGGCCATGCAGGCAGAACATTGTGGTTGTGATAAAGTAAGTTTGCAGCTAGGTTTAACTAAATAAATTTGGTTCTTATTTTGGAGTTAGGAAGAAATGTTTGGATGTGGAGAAGCCCACCCTGCCACCCACAGGGGTCCTAGCTTTGTGCTATACATGCTTGTTGACCTTGGGAGGAGGCAGAAAGAGTATAGATGGTAAGGAGCTATTTCCTAGCTAAATATAGCAACAGGATGTTTTGAGACAGGGGCTCCTGCTTTCAAAAGCCTCTGTGCAAATAACTGAGGTTTAGGCAGTTGCCACAGGTGGTACTTAAGTAAGAACTTACTGCACATATCCCCTCATGGGACTGTGGGTGAGCCAGGAGAACCTGAAGTAGTAAAGGCAGGAGGGCAATGGTGTCCATCTGGACCTGGGACTTACTGCGCTAAGGTTTACATCATTATGGGGTTATGCTGATGGTTACTTGGTTTGACTACTCTAGTAGTCCATGATCCTTGAGTAGTCCTGACTGCCTGTCTCCTCTGGCACTCTCTGCCTTCCATTTTGGACTGTCATTTAACTGTTTTCCATGTCTCTTCAAATAAGTTTCCCTGAAAACACATCTTCTTACATCCTCCCAACATAGCCAAGGCTGAGTATTGCAGGAAGATCCCCTCAAACTACTACCAAAATGAGCATGCTCCCAGTACTAGACATCCACTTGGGGATGTCAAAGTGAATGGTGGAAATGGATTTGCAAAAAGATTACAATACAGCATGGAACATGCTTGTAATAGAGGAAATGAATAGTAATGTAAAGGCACTAAGAAATAAGAGAAAGGTAGCCTTACATGGCCAACAAGAAGGACCCTTCTGTTTTGCATATGCCTGCAAGAGTCCTTCTTGTTACAAGTTTATCAAACACTTTCACATGCATTCTCTGATGCCATGAACAAGGTATTGTTACCCTTTGTTTTGTAAATGACAAAACTATGGCTCAAAGGAGTGCAGTGACAACATGCTAAGGACTCCCCCACTAGTAATGGTAGAACCAGGACTGGACTCCTGTTTTCTAATTCTAAATCTAGTTTCCTTTCTGCGCTTCATCACCTGTCTTGGGTTGGTAACCTGGGACTTGGAAGGGAAAAGGGACTCATCTAGAATGTAGATGTGATTAAAGACATTAGCCAATGCTGACAATGCCAGACAGTCTATGTGAACAGAGAGGAAAAAATAGAGAAGGCTAACATCGAGAAAAGTAGAGACAGAATTAACATTGGCTTACTGTGTTCTAAGCCAGCACTGTGCAATAGAATGGAAAACAAGTTCCCAATGTGGGCTGAATATGCAGTTTTAAATTTTATAATAGTCACAATAAAAAAGTAAAAATAGAGAGGTGAAATCAATTTTAATAATATGTGTTATTAACCCAATATAGCCCAAATATTATTTACTTTATCATGTGATTAATGTAACAATTATTAATCCAACATCTTATATTCATTTTTCATATAAAATCTTAGAACTCTGGTATGTATTTTGCATTTTTGATATGGATTAGTAACATGTTTAGGTTCCACAGCTTCCTGTGGCTAGTGGTTAACTAAGAGGGCAATATGGTTCTAAGCATTTTGTGTAATTCCCATATTTGAACATTCTGTGAAGAAACTATTAAAGTACTACCTCTAGCAGCTGAGGAAGTGAGGCCCAGAAGGGTTAGGTAAGTTGCCAGGGGTCATGTAGCTGGAATGTGACAAAGTTGGATTCTGACTTGGGTCTGTCCCTCCGCTTCCTACGCTGGTAGACCGCCAACCCTCGAGGAAAGGTGGAAAAGAGAGAGATACTTGACCTGGGCCTGGTGGGCTGGGAGGGATTGAATAGGTGGAAGTGAGAGCAGCAGCAGCCTTGATGTAGTGATACTCCCCCTGAGGATTTCAGCTGCTGCTGGTGTTGATAGTATTGTGTGTGGTGGGAAAGGAGGGGCAGGGGGCAAAGCTGGGGGAGCCAATTTCCACAACTTTGTTCAACACCTTCTGAGGAGGGAGCTGAGAGATCGTAGGGGAAAGTCAAGGGAGTCATTGTCCTCAAAAGCAGATACCAAAGGGAAGGAGAACTTTCACTCGGTGTTGAGCCTTGTCTCATGCAACTCAGGCCATAAATGAGTTTCCTTTTAGAAGTTATCTGAAGATTCAGGTTATAACACGGAAAGAAAGCTCAGCACTGCCATTGGGAGTGAATGTGCTTGCTTCCCCCTGTGCTAAGGCAGATCCTGTGGAACTGGCCCACTTTCATCCCTTTTCAAGAAAACTACATATTCTAGTGCAGGAGAAACTAGATGAGGAGGCGCCTGCGCTGGACATAAAATCCTAGCATCTTGATATATTACTATTCATTTTGCAGTTTTTTTTCTTTTTTTTTTTTTTTTACAGTGGTTGTCTATTGGTAAAAAAGTTTTTAGTAGCTTGAATTAAAAGAGTATTTTTTTGCCCTCTTACCATAAAACATTTTTCTATATATGTGCATATAATATGTTAGTGGCTTCAGAGGATATCACAGAATTCTGTAGCATAATTTACTCATTCCTCTGGTTAGATGTTTCGGTAATTTCAAATTTTCTTGACACATTTGCAACCTCATGATTGTTTCTTTTTTGTTGTAATTAGATTATAGAAATTATAAGCATTATTTATAATTGTTATTTTTTAAAGAATATCTTTTTTTTTATTTAAAGATTTATTTATTTATGCATACAAGCTGGGGTGCAGGCCAGAGGCGTGGGGCTGCGAGAGGGCTCACCAGAGACAGAGTGGGGAGCAGAACAGGCAGATCGACAGAAACACACTGCTGAGGGGAGCAGTGGGCGAGGCAGGAGAGGTCTGCCGCACCATGTGGAAATCTCCCCGGCTGGGCGTTGAACTTGTGTCGATGCTGCCAGCAGCTCCACGGCGGCAGAGCCTAACCGCTGCGCCACCAGGGAGGCCCATTATTTATAATTATTATTTAAAAAGTTACAATATGCAAATTATTTATATCTATGTGTACACATATAAATGTATTGATACTTTATTACTCTTAAATATAATTATAATTACATATTTAAAACTAATTCTTTGTAAGAAGTAACCCCGCCTTTGAATTCTAGGCCAGAAAAATATAACTTTTAAAAGTATGTTGGTTGTTCCAAGATACTGCTTCTGTTTCTCATGGTATTGCTTCTGTTTTCCCAGCAAGAAATGATATATAAACTAGCCCATTTTGTCACAGATCACCAGCGATGGTTATGAAGATTTATTTACTAAAAATTTTGCTTTATTTTACAAAGGTAAAAATGTATCCTTCCCTGAATGCCTTTTATTTTTATTTATTTTTCTAAAGATTTATTTTTATTTATTTATGCATACAAGAACTGAGGTATAGGCCAGAGGTGCAGGGAGTGAGAAGATTCACCAGAGAAAGAGTGGGGAGCCGAACAGGTAGATCTACTGAAATACACTGCTGAGGGGAGCAGCGGGTGAGACAGGAGAGGTCTACTGCGCCATGTGGGTCATTTCCCTGGCTAGGGATCGAACTCATGCTGCAGTGGCTGGTGATAGCTTGATAGTGCTGAGACTTTAACCCCTGCACTAGCAGGGAGGCCCTCCAAATGCCTTTTAAATACCACGGATGTAAGTGACCAGAGGGGTGGGTTAGGCTGCCATCCTGTAGAGGAAGGTTATAGGTTTCTTTTGTGCAGGGATGGTGAGGGCCAAGCCCAAATATGCACAGCCTTCAAGTCTGAAGCCTGGCCTCAGCCTTCTGCAGCCAAAAGCAGACAGGGTTCCATTCTGAATTATCCACAGTTGTGGAAAAGGGATGTTCTCTTCTGTTTCCTTGCATATACCCCCAATTGCACATGGGTCTGTCACTGACTTCGGGGTTCAAGAGATGTGTGACGCTGGGCGCACTATTTAATCTCTCTTTGCCTCATTTCTTCATCTAAAATGGGGACAGCAGCAGTGTCTCTCTATAAGGTTGCAAGGAGGATTAAATGTGTTATTACTTGAAAAGTACTAATAGCAGTGCCTAGTACATTATTAGTACTCAATAAATGTTGTAAATATAAGTTTTAATCTCATTCCAATATTTCCTTGATGCCGACTTTGGGCAAATTACTTAATTTTTCTATCCTTGAGCTTCCTCACCTGTAAAACAGGATGTTAGCACCTGCTTCAAGTGGTGGAGGGGAGGCTTTAGTGAGACAATCTATAGAGCACAATTCACACACAGCCCTGCACATAAAAGACCCTCCATAAATGTTACCCAAAGAAAAACATTGCTTTTGCGTTTCATTTTTTGCTTTACAGAAGGGAGAGCTTTGTCTGTTTTCGTTATTCTGTTGTAATTAACTGTTAGATTTTGACCATTTGTTGTTATTTTGACCATTTGTTGGTGTATTTTAAGTCCATATTGTAGGCTTGGGGCCACCCTGAAACAAATGGGATGCAAATCATCAGTTTCATGTCTCTAAAGATTTTTAACAGTTTCAAATATTCACTTCTTTGAGGTTTAAGTGCATTACTTCACAGAGAGGATGGTACTTCATATACATATTAGTTTAGTGGCTTCCACCACAGTTGGTTCAAAAGGAACTATTAAGTTTGGGAAGGTATCACGTGCTTTTTTATTCTCAGTGACCCAGATCAAATTTGTCTAAATGATAAGATAAATAACACATTCTTCAGGAGACACAGAAAAGTGGGCACTTGAGCACAATTCATCTCACCTCCTCTTCTTTTTGGCCAACTCTTTTTCATCTTCATGTTTGAATTAAAATGAGTCTGAGCCATCCATATTGGGCATTTGTACTTTTTGAATGGTTGCACACTCTGCAGCAGCCATTTCCTCTCTCCATCTAGAGGCAGAGTCCTGCCTTAGTCGTCTGTCTCATTATCTAGCACTGGACCTGAGCAGAAAGTGTCCTCTAACCCTTTGTGGCTGAATGGATGAAACTGCAAAAACCTGCTTATGATGATAGACAAGTGTGGGTACAAAAATGACAGTTGGGTCCGCAAAATGAGGCAAGTGCCCAAAATGTGCTGTTATCTCTTTGGGCTAAGGAAATGTGAATGCAATACTATTTATGTTTAGGAAATGCAAAGAAAGGACTTTCTTTTGCTCACATTGTAACAGTGTGATATCCATAGCAAGGGGAGGTTCCAGATTCCCTGCCTCATCCAAGGAAGGGTGAACTGAGCTCAAGGAGATGTTAGAAAAGACTAGGAAGAAGGGAGAAGAAGACCTGGATGAGGTATGTGAGCAGAGAGATGTGTGAAGAAGCCACACCTGCTTCTCAGTCTTGGATTTGTACCAGGGACTTGGGGGGACATGGAAGGAGTCACGAAAGAGACGGAGACGAGAGAGACCTGTGGAGAGGCTGCAGAGGCTGACAATGGCAGCCTTTATTTTGACTTGTATTTTGATTTTGCTCTTTCCCTTCCATTCTTCCCTGGCCCCTTCTGCCCTTTTCTTATGGTTCCCCACCAGAAGATGCCTTAGTTTGTGGCTAGCTTTTGAACCTCAGTGGCCTTCCTTTGGGCCAATGCTTTTTGGCCGAGGGGATGGAAAGCTTTGGGTATTTAGTTGGAAACTATTTTAACTATATTCTTTCTCTTCTTTTCTCTCTATTGCACATTAATTGCATTAAAGTTCTTTTTTACTGAAGGTTTTTCACGCTAAAAGTATGTTTGCCATTATGCAGTGGATGGCAGAATCCATTTAGAATAGGCAGGTTTGGGGGCCTTGAGGGTGCGCCTCAGTCTGCCCACTAACAACATGGCCTCATACTCTGTGGGGCATTGGCTGTTCCCTCCTCCTTGAACTTTCTCACCCTTGAGCAGCTTCTCTTTTTCAGCATCTTGTCATCTCCCATCTTGTCAGCCAGCCTTGCCAAGGATCTGGGAGGAGGTTAGTTCTGTCATTCTTGTCCAATTTGTAACCTTCTGTTTTCTGGGCAAAATCTGGACTCTAGGCAAATCATAGGCAGGATGAATGTTTTTTTCTTTAATCCTTCTTGTAAGGCAATCACTTGTGGTAGGCAGATGTAGGAATAATCTTGGTATATAAGAGCTTTGCGTTTAAGGTATTGAAACATCTTAGGGTACATGTATTTTTTTTCTAGGACAGTTGTTTCACCTGGATCTTCAGTCTTTCCCCCATTAAACACTGAAATTAATTGTCAGGGCTACTTCCAATTAAGTTGGACTTTAAATGCGATACAATTCTAGTTATCCATTATTTTTCCTGCCTAAGAAATTTTTCCCTACCCCAAGTTTATGAAGATACCCTTTTATATATTTTTCTATAGGCTTTGTAGTTTGAACTTTTACATGTAGGTCTATGATCCACCTCAAGTAAATTGTACGGATAGAATGATGTAAAGGTAAGGTTAATTCCTTTTTCTGTAATAGTATTGAGATTCTCTAAAATAATTTATGAAGACTTTTTCCAGTGGGTTGCATTGGTACCAAAAGTAAAACAATTAAGTGATTGTTATGTGTGGGCCTATTTCTGGATTCTGTTCACTTTTCTTGATCTGTTTGTCTCTCCTTATATCAAGAACAGTTTGTCATGATTCCTGTGCTTTTATGAGTCTTATAATGTTAATCCTTTTTCTTTGTCCTTTTAACACCTTTGTTATTATAGGTACTTTGTATTTCCTCAAAAATGTAGTGTTAGCTTGTTAATTTCCACAAAATGGCCACTGGGACTTTGATTGAGAATGCACTGAAAGTATAGATCAAGGAATGTGCTACTCAGGGTTCTCCAGAGAAACAGCATCAGTAGGATGATTGTGTGTATGAGTGTGTATGTATATGTGTGTATATGTTTAGAGAAAAGGGTTTGACATAGTTATGGAGGCTAATGAGTCCCCAAACCTGCTGACAGCAAGTTGGGGACCCAGGACACCAAGTGGTATAGTCTTAGTTCAAATGCTGTCTGTCTTAAGACTGGGAAGAGCTTATGTTTCAGACAAATTGGAAAACCGGAGTAAAACTAATGTCTCAGATGAAGGCAGCCAGTGAGGTGGCTGTCTCTCTTGCTTGTCCAAGGATTGAGCTTTATGTTCTTATTTAGGTCCTCAATTGATTCAGTAAGTCTCACCCACATTAGGAAGGGCAGTCTGCTTTATTCAACCTGCAGATTCAAGTGATAATCACACCCAAATCTCCCTTATGAACATACCCAGAATAATGTTTAACCCAATTAGTGGGTACTGTGTGACTTGGAGATGTTGACACATAGAATGTATCAGCACAGTTAATTTGGGGGAAAATTGGAATTTTAGCAAAATCGAACTTTCTAACTCATGAGCATAGTATATGTCTCCTTTTATTGAGTTTTTCTTTAATTTCTCTCAAGTAATATTTTTGTAGTTTGTGTTAAGTCTTGCCCACCTTTAAATTTGCTTCTTGGCATTTGATGTTTTCATATTATAAACTGTATATAAGATAGTTCCTCATGATTTATGAACTTGTATTTTTAAAGAATACAGAAATTTTAGGGGGATAATTCCGATTTTATTAGGCAGCAAAGAAGATTAGAAATGACCATTGTGGGGCCTCCCTGGTGGTGCAGCGGTTAAGCGCTGCGCTGTGGAGCTGTCGGCAGCAGCGATGCCAGTTCGACGCCCAGCCAGGGAGAATCCCACATGGTGCGGCAGACCTCTCCTGCCTCGCCCGCTGCTCCCCTCAGCAGTGTACTTCTGATCTGCCTGTTCTGCTCTGTCTCTGGTGAACCCTCTCGCCGCCCCACACCTCTGGCCTGTACCCCAGCTTGCATGTATAAATAAATAAATCTTAAAAAGAAAAAAAAAAGAAATGACCATTGTGGACATAACCATAAATCATCACTAAAATGTCTTTTACATCTGTATACCAGTTAATCATCACTAAAACATTTCTTTCCTTTGATTCTCAGAAAGGCTCTTAGAAAGAGACAGGGGAACTATTATTATCTTTATTTTCACATAAGGAAATTTGGCCTTGGGGATAATATCTAAAAGCCCCATGACAGGCTAGTGGCAGAGCCTAGGAACCCAGGGTTTTTTGTAAGAGAGAGGTCCTACTCCTGACACCAAAATTACTATCTAAAGGGGACCTCTTAAGGTTGTTATTGAGAACACACCTCAAAGGGACCTAGCTTTTTTTTTTTTTCAAGATTTATTTATTTATGCATATAAGAGCTGGGGTGTAGACCAAAGGTGGGGGGGCATGCGGGGGAGGCGGTGAGAGGATTCACCAGACACAGAGTGGGGAGCAGAACAGGCAGATTGAAATACACTGCTGAGGGGAGCAACAGGCGAGACAGGAGAGATCTGCTGCACCGTGTGGGTCAGCTTCCTGGCCGGGGGTTGAACTCATGCTGCATTTAAAGAAGACAGATTTTAGGAGGATAATTCCCACTTTATTAGGCAGCAGTGAAGTTTAGGAATGACTGTGGGCATGGTGCGGACATGGTGGCTACATATAACTTCATAGTGCTGCAACTTTACCCCTTGCGCCACCAGGGAGGCCCCAAAGGGACCCAGCTTTATGGGAATCTCCTGTCGATGGCCTCCGTGGAGAAAGTAGAAGGAAGAGAGGAAGACAGCAGAGTGAGAAAAGTGCACCTAGAAACTTACATGAGACTCTAGAGGCGGGAGGAAGAACAGGGTGATTGAGAGCCTACAGAGCATGTGTCTCTGCTATGTCTTAGGAAACACACCCTCTCTGCCAGGGCCAAGGGCCTTAATGCGCTGAGCAACTTGCACAGACATCTGTGGCATTTCAGAGGGAGAACAACAAATACAGAAACCTTAATTCTTCAGGAATTAGTTAAGGAAGAAGAATCTAAATTAGTGAGTATTCTGTTTCTTTTGAGAAATTCATCAAAAGTACTTTCAGGATGATTCAAAGCTCAAAGGGAAGAGACTGTCTCCTTTTTCTTTCCCTTTCACAACCATGCCACCCTTTATTCTTTAACCATATTCCTTGTCTTCCCTCAGTGCTTACTGAGTGCCAGACCCTGAGAATGTGGAGATAAATGAGGTGGCATCATTCCTTGGCTGCCGGTACATTTTAGAGACCTTTTTTTTGACTGCTGCCAACAATACATGGCATTGTAATTACTTTAAAAAAAAGCTGCTCTTCATTTTTAGAAATACACACTGAGGTATTTGTGAATAAAATGATGTACTATTTGAGATTTGTTTTAAAATAGGAAGGGGACAGGACTAGGTATATAAACAAAATCAGTTTGGCTTATCATTGATAATTATAGAATCTGGGTCATGGTCGAGGCAACTTCATTATCTGTCATCCAGCTACATCCAACTTTATAATTAGGTGTTTGCGACATAGAACACTACTGACCCTTATGTTTAAATGAATTCTGATATTTTTGAATCTTGCTTATTTTTTTTTAAAGTTATTTTTAAAAAAGATGTTGATGATTCTCTGGCTTGATTTTTGTGACCAGTGATTTAGTGTCTATTTTGGAAAACACTGGTGTAGTGAGGGACAGAGTGATCTATAATATAAGTGACTATTGTGCACTAGTAAGTGTTACTAATGGTGCCATTTGAGAACCATGGGATGTAAGAGAGGAAGGGAAGGAATGGCCACAGGGTCCTACAAAACCTATGAAAGCCTCATGGAAATCCTTGAGCAGTTTGCATGGCAGAGGAGGCATTTACATATTTACCAAGATGGTAGAAATATTTGAGTTCAAGAATAGGAGCAGCAGTGCAAATGGGAAATGGTGAGGTGTGATGGGGAACCTTAGTTAGGTCAGTACAGCTGGAAATTGGGACCTAGGCAGGAGTGGCAGGAGATGAAATCATAGGGAGCAGAAGAAGCAAAAATCTCACAAGGTCTGTGGCACAGCCCAAGGAACTTGGAGTCAGTTCTGTATCTGTATCTGTATCTGTGTACCAGGAAGGCCTTGGAGGGCAAGCTGAAAAGTGACCCTTTTATAAAGTTCACTGCCAGTTCTGTGTAGGTAGTTCTATATAGGCCAATCTGCCTTATGCAATCATGATTATAACAGATCGATTTAGATGATAGAGAATCCAGACCATATCCTCCCACTCTGCCACATGGCTTCTCTGAAGACACACACAGACACACAGACACACACACACAGATACACACACACACACACACACACACACACACACACACACAAACACGGATTTTTCAAGTATTTACCAAAACAAGAATTGTGTCATTAGTTCTCTGATCTTTCTTTTTTGTAGAATTCCCTCATCTGAAGAGTGAAGTTACCGTAACTTATGATAGATTGATAATAATCACTAACACAACATGGCATTTTTCTAGGTGCTTTATAATTATAATCAACTAATTTAATCTTCACAGCAATTCTATGTGCTAATTATTATTTATTTTCATGGATGAGGAATCTGAGGTATATATGACTGCCTAAGACCACATATCCAGCAATTATCAAAGCTGGGATTTAGGTGATGTTTACTTTCTTTTTTTTCTTTTTTTTTTGTGGGTGTGTAAAGTCCATTCTTTCTAACCACCGTGATGGTTAGGTTTGATTTCATTCAAGTCTTATCCTTAGATCAAGAGATTTAAACAAAAATAGTCATGAAAAGATTTGAGTGTAGGCTTAATTTTCAATATTGCTAAATCTGAATCTTCCCTAAGGAAGATTCAAAGGGAGAAGACATTTCTTTTTTTCTAGTAGGGAGAAGGATGTTTTTTTGGAATGAAGTGGTATTTTAGTGGAGTTTTGAGAGTTGGGTGCAATTTTGAGAAGCAAAAATTGCTGAGAAGGAAGGGGGCAGTGCCAGGCAAGATGAAGTAATCCAATGCAGTTTCTCTCTACCACTATTTATAACTAAAAGCTGAACAGAATACAAAAATCAACTGCAAGAGAACTTTGAAATGAATATAATGTAATGAACTAAACTGATATTGGAGCTACCAGTCACAAAAGTTGATACAGAGCTTTCAGTCTGAACCTGAGTGGGTTGTCTGCTAAAACAAAGAAAAATCAACATCTTCTCCCCCAGCCCCCGAAATATTTAGCAGGATCAGTGTTTCAAAATAATATTCAAAAGTCTGGGATACCATCCAGATTTATTCAATATAAAAATAACTGGGTATATTTGGACAATATCCAAGGGAAAAGGCAATCAATAGGTGCTAACCCTGAGATGATTCAGATTGTAAACTTAGCAGACAAAGACCTAAAGTTGCTGTTGTACCATTCTCTCTTGAAGTGATTGAAAAGATAGGAGTTCTCAGTATAAAAATAAAACATGCAACATAATCAGAGGTAAATTTTAGGGTGACATGATCTGAAGTAATGAATTCATTGCATGAATTCATGTAGAATAGAGATGACAGGGAGAAACTTGAAGATAGAGGAATAGAAATTTTGTATAGTGTATTTGTAAATGTACTTTTTTATTGGGAAAAAGAAGCACCATAGGGTACTGTAGAACAACATCAAAAAGTTGAAAAGGCCTCCCTGGTGTCTGTGGAGCTGTCGGCAGCAGGCAACGCGAGTTTGACACCCAGCCTGGGAGATTCCCACATGGCGCGGCAGACCTCTCCTGCCTCGCCCCCTGCTCCCCTCAACAGTGTGTTTCTGTCGATCTGCCTGTTCTGCTCCCCACTCTGTCTCTAGTGAACCCTCTCATTGCCCCACACCTTTGGCCTGTGCCCCAGCTTGTATGCATAAAATAAATAAATCTTTTAAAAAAAAAGTTGAAAATTCATCTTTTCAACTTCCATCTGGGATGGAGACACAGCAAGTGAAAAGAAAGATGTTGGTGCCAAAAAACAAAACAAAAAAAAAAACAAACAACAAAAAAAAAACCCCACAAAAAAAAAAAGGAAAGAAAGAAGAGAAATTGAAAAGAGAATGGTTGAAAATGTCCCAAATTTGGTGAAATACATAAATTTACAAATTGAAGAATCTTAGTGAATCTTAAACAGGGTAAATTCAGCAACAGCTATTCAGCCTCATCATAATTAAACTGCTGAAAACTAAAGATAGTGGTAATTTGGTTTTATTTTCCAAAGAGTACCTGTGGGTCTGCTAGACTTAAAGTGGCTTGTTCAACCAACCATTCCTTGTTACCTGCAGTTCTGCATTCCTATACAGAGGTCAGAACTGCCTCATCAACAGTCATAGCGAACCTTACAAGGTGCTTTTCATATAAACCAAGAGCAGAAAGCTTGATCACTCTGGGAAGGCTATGCACCATGAGGTATGACCGGGAAAACCCGAGGGACTGAGGACCAATGTATGACCGCAGAAGTACCGCAGAAGCTGATCAGTGGAAAGCCTTGTTGAAAAGATTAGAACCATGGGGGCCTCCCTGGTGGTGCAGCGGTTAAGCGCTGCGCTGTGGAGCTGTGGGCAGCAGCGACGCGAGTTCGACGCCCAGCCAGGGAGAATCCCACATGGTGCGGCAGACCTCTCCTGCCTCGCCCGCTGCTCCCCTCAGCAGTGTATTTCTGATCTGCCTGTTCTGCTCCCCACTCTGTCTCTGGTGAACCCTCTCGCCGCCCCACGCCTCTGGCCTGTACCCCAGCTTGTATGTATAAATAAAAAATAAATCTTAAAAAAAAAAAAAAGATTAGAACCATGGCTGGGGGTCTGAGGCATGGTTTTGACTACAACACTTGGTCGTCAAGCAGATAAAAATTATCTGGTCAGCAGACTCATATTCCCCCTGAAACCCCAGATGGTAAAAACACATTCTTTAGTTTCACCTATATTTTTCTTTTTGTCCTCCTACTCCACATAATTGATGCTGTATGATTATTCTATCAATAAAAAGGTCAGAATCTTGCTCATTCAGCAGCATCCTGCATTATGTAGCCTGCTCCACAATTCCCGTGTATCAGTGTGGTGTTGCCTGACACAACAAGTACGTTTTAGAGATCCAGACCGATGTACTTAGGGATACAGTTACCACTGTTGGGATTTGTTGATTTCTGGGATTTGCTTAAAATACTTAAGGTGGGTGCTGAATTGGTATTGATGAGACATAATTAGCTATAAATTGATTACTGTTGATACTGGTTAGTGGGTATATGATGGTTCATTATACTACTTTCTATAATTTTCTATTTGTATGCAACTTTTCATCAAAAAACAAGGAAATTTGCATAAGGTTTTTAATTGTTTAATCATAACCCATCCTGTGGACATTCCATAACATTTAACTATTCCTCTACTGTTGTGAATTGAATTATTTCAGGTTAGGCATGGGCTGAGATAGAACATATAATCTTTGATAGCTACTCTAATTATTTTCCTTTGGAGGAGTAATTACTAATTTAAAAGAGAATGGATATTTTTAATGCTTTGATACATTTCATCAAATTGCCCTTCAGAAGAAATGTTCCATGCTATTTTGCATTCTCTCTCTCTCTCTCTCTCTCTCTCTACACACACACACACACACACACACACACACACACACACACACACACACACACCTTCTATTAATTTTGATGAGGGGAGTTGGTAGCTTATAATTCTAATGTGTATTTCTTTGACTTCCAGTGACATTGAATCTCCAATCTGCCACTGAATTGGTTCCTACCCTTTTAGGGAGAGAGCAGAGGAGATGAGTAGAAGATAGATTTAATACCCTTTCCATTCCCCACTTGAGAGGCGTAGTCAGGAGTAGTCACAGGGTGCCCTGTGTTCCAGTCCTGCTGTGCCACTCACTAGCTACTTGCTTTCTGCAACTTGAACCTCTCTGAACCTCAGATGTTTTCCCTGAAGATAGAGCCATCATCTTCACCGCAAGGGTGAGGTGATGGAGATGCATAGGGAAAAAGTGTTGTGTGCAGTGGGCAATCTGAAGACATACCTTTTGTTGTCCTTGGGAAGCTGTAGTTCAAGATGAAAGGATCTCCTGCTCTCCTAAAGAGGCAGCAAGAGCTTAGAACTGGGTTCCGCACACTAACCTCCCCCCACCCCCCACAACACTCATACACAGGGGACTCCCCTGAAGGAGACAATGCTCATGTTTGGGTAACTGCCCCTTCACCTTTCATTCTTCAAAAGCTGTCTGCTCAGGGGTCTTTCAGTTACTGTTGGATGATGGAGGCAGCTCTCACAAGCGAGGAAACCAATCTCGGGGAATTGAGTGATCTTGGAATGAATCCTGACTGCTGATATTTTATCTGATTCAGTGGAAATGAGCCAATGCAGTGCTTGGCGCAGAGGACTGAAGGGAACTTCTGGTAAGGTTTACCTGACAGTGTGTCTCACCTTACTTTTTGGAGCAGAAATCACACCTGGAATATGACCTGGAAAGGTGGTCCAGCCAAGCGGAGATCTCTGCCTCATTTTATTGCCCCTTCCTCTGGCCCCTCATCATGCTTTCACTCTTACTTGGTACCCACACTCAGCACTCCTGAACTGGACACATTCATGCTACACACACACACACACACACACACACACACACACACACACACACACTCCTTCCAGAAGTTTGAGAACAGCCGAAACCAAAAAGGGGGGGCTATAGCACTAAATAACCCCTTGTGTCCGAAGACCAGGATTGAACCAAAAGTAATTTTCCTCTTTCGAGGAGGTGGGGGGTGGGGGCTGTTTAGATTATTGTGACACCAAGCTAGCAGCTCACGTGGGCCCAGACTCACGTGTGAGGCAGCAAACCGGACATCACTCAGTTCAGTGCGTGGGTGCAGCTGACTGGGTAGGGAAACACTGCTCCCCAAGTCAAGACTGGGCGTCTCAGGCTCAGCGCCATCAGCCTGCCCTGGTTTCCTCTTGGGACCCTCAGTGGCTTCCTGCTTTCTTCTCTGGCACATTCCACTGTCAAGACTCCTAAAGGGAGGCGTTTGACCTATTTTCTAATTTGAGGAGAAATCTTGAGAAAAGTTTGTAGGCTTTATTGTGAGGATTTGGTCTGCCAAGATCTCTTGTCTCAAGGAGTGAAGCCTCTGCTCTATGAAAATGGGACTAGAGCTGCTCCCCGGCTGTCCTCAGACAACTCAGGGGTGAACCAGCTAAGAGAACTGAACCACTTTGTATTTTCTTCTTGGTGACCATAGAATTTTGCCAGTTAAATTCACCTCAATTCATAATTGAATGATGATTTAGTAGAAGAAAACTTTTGTGTCTTTAGTGTTTGTCAAACAGTATTTCCCTTTCCTCTTTCAAATGGGAAGGTTCGCTGTGTACAAATTTTATTTCCTATGGCTTTAGAAAGGTGACAAAATCTTACCCTCTGGGCAAAATTTAAAGTAATAAGCTTTTATTTGCAAAACATAAAAAGCACCTTCTCGTCTATTATTTTCCTGTGTTTCATTACACCCTGGGAAGTAAAGATTATGAAGCCCTTTATCGTGAGGAAACAGCCTCAGCTTGCAGGGAGGGACCTGTAGGTTTGGCTGGAGAGGCAGGACCTCGTAACTGCCTGGCTTCAGCTCTTCTGAGATCAGCTCTCAGTGACACCCGCTCGTCTCTGACTCCCCTGAGCATCCCGAATCCAGATTGTCTTTGCTTAGGGGCAGTTTTTGAAACAGTTAACACTGAAAACATAGCACCTTTTTTTTTTTTTTTTTTTTTGCTGAGATGAAATCAAGGTTGGATGTTTCACCAAAGACAAATACCGACCCCTGACACTCCTTGGAAGTTTTGTCTTTTCCTCACCCAGAGCAGCTAAACCTGGCCCCAGTCCCCTAGCCTTCTTCCCCTGCCTCTTCCAGGTCTGCAAGTAACCCTTTATTAAGCACCTGCTATGTGCCAGGCTCTCCGAAATCATTTGACCCCCACAGCAGTCTGAGAGACAGATGGTTTTGCACACAATTCACAGAGGAGGAATCAGGCCCAAGGTGCTCGTGGTACTTGCTAAGACCACGCGGGAACGAATAGTGAAACTGGGCCCCAAATCTGGATTTGTCTGACTCCAATTGGGGTTCCCATGAAATTTAACAAGACCCTTCCAAACTGGGCCTTCTGTGAGGATCTTTCTCATCTTAATCTTGGTCCTTGACTTGTCAGCACAGGGGTCTGCTATTTCACCTGTGGGTCTTGCATCAAATCTAAGTTGGGATCCTGGCTTTGAGTCTTAATAGTGGGGTCATCATGGGCAAATCCCATAACCTCTCTGAGCCTCAATCTTCTTGCTTCTAAGATAGGTTCAATGATTAATCTGCCTTATGTAGTTATTTTGGAGAATTAACAGGGGCCTGGCACAATACCTGGCACATAATGCCTGTGAAGCTGGGGCTTTGTTGGTTTCTTTTAGAGTGTGGAGAAGGGGTGCTATGAGGATCATGGGCAGTTCAAGTCTAAAATCATTTTTAAAATTTATATGTTTACCACCCGCAACTCCAGCACACATCCCACAAGCCTGATATTGAATGCCACCTGTATAGCCCATGCTCAGTATATCCCACATACCCTTGCTAAGAAGGAGACAAAGAAGGGCAAAGATGATCTTTGCCCACATGGAGCCCTGTCTGACTGGAAGAATATGACTCTCACAACAGCCCTTGGAGGTGCTTGTGGGGGAGCAGATGCTCAGGCCAGGAGTATAGTGGAAGTTCACCCAGACAGAGGACTCCACACTGAAGAATTTGGGGAGCTTCCTATGGGGACATGGGCTGGTGTCTGGTCTGCCTTTGATCCTTGAAGTGAGGGGAGAGATGAGTGGGGAGGTTTGGGGATGAGACTAGTGAGTGCCAACGTTGTGAATCTGACCCCTAAGGGAAAAATAACCCAAACCTGTCCCATTAAACACCAAATAGATGCAGATATAAAATATTTTTGTGTGTATGTTGTGGGGATGTAAGTGAATGTGAGAATCTACAGAAAACTGGTCCTTCCCTTCTAGAAGGGAAGGACTATGGGCCATGGATGGAAGTTAAACAGGAGCTCTCAGGAGGGATTGCTGGGGTGTATCACCAGAGATTCCTCTTCAGCCATCTGGCTACTTGTGACATCTGATGACCAAAGTCAAAGTCATAGTTGGGGGCCTCCCTGGTGGCACAGCAGTTAAGCGCTGTGCTGTGGAGCTGTGGGCAGCGGTGATGCGAGTTCGACACCCAGCCGGGGAGAATCCCACATGGTGTGGCAGACCTCTCCTGCTGCTCCCCTCAGCAGTGTATTTCCTTTCATCTGCCTGTGCTGCTCCCCGCTCTGTCTCTGGTGAACCCTCTCGCCACCCCACGCCTCTGGCCTGTACCCCAGCTTGTATGCATAAATAAATAAATCTTTAAAAAAAAAATCACAGTTGGGAAGTGAGAAGGGTGAAAGATCCACCTGGATGCAAGGCCTGTGAACTCTCTCTCTGGTAGCTGATAACTAATTTGCATAACAGATGCAAGTTAGTCACATTTCCCCTTTGGGTGGGAAACCAGACACAATTTAGTTTGCAATTCTGAGAGTTGATGGAAGCTGAGGCTCTAACATCTTCTCAGTAACTGTGTGTCATCGTGGTACAGCCAACAACCTGGACTGTGGACAAGCTTGTGTTAAGCAGGGACTTAAAATGCTCGAGCCCCTGTGTTGATTCATCAGCCCCGTCTTCCTGAGGCCGAACTGGCATTGCCTCCTCCCTTCACAGGAAAGATTGAGGTCAAGGTCCTGTGAACTTAACACATTCTTTAAGAGCTCTATTGGTTTTGATTCTAGAACATTTAAATCAGAAGCTGTGACATTGAAATGGGCATCTGTATTTTCAAAATATTAGCACTTAATGCTCAGGAATTATAGAGAAGCAGTGTTCTAAATGATTCCTCCCCCTCCGCCCCATCTTTAAGGCTAAGGGAGGGGGTGGGATTCAGCTCTGATCACAGGCTTGAACAAACTTTTTTCTACATTCTCTTTCCTTTTTTCTTTGTGTGGTGGCCCATTTGAACTTGAGCTGATCCTAGTAAGAGATCAGTTTGCTGAGATTAAAACAGTCATCACCTTGGTGACATTAAGGACAGGCAGTTGCACGTCAGTGATTTTGGCATTTAGGAAATGTCAAGGATGTCTGATGCTTTCTCCTGCCCAACATGTGAAACTACAATGGAGGGCAAGAACAAAGACCCTACGGCATGCTCTCCAGCTCAGGGGTTCCTCCATAAAAATAAGACTGCATTAGCAGACATCATTGCTTTCACTAAAGGCATAGTTACACTGAGGTTTGAAAAGACAGATGTAGATCATCAGACCCTTGTTATCAGGAATTAAGGGAAAATTCTTCCCCCTGCCCCGTTTTATTGATAAATAATTGACATACATCACTTCTTTCTGCAGAACTCGTCCCCTCCTCTGTTGCCACTTGATCCTCCTTTGTACTTGAGGAGGAGAGATTTCTGGGCAACCTGATAACCCTGCCCAGAGGTACCAGCTCTGCTTTTCTGTTGATGAAGGGGTGTTCTTTTCCCATATGAGGGCTCCTGTATGTTCAATTGGCTGAGAACTGAGATGATGGGGAGATTTTTATCTGTTTGATCTGGCCATCAGTAAAATCCTACTTTTACATTGCTGTTCTGATTTTTCCGCACTGGGGAGCCAGGTGCTTTTAGATAAGCTTAGAATGCTTTAATTCTGCCTAGTTGGGGCTAGGTTTTTTTGTTTGTTTGTTTGTTTTTTAAGCACTCTGGTATCTTGCCAACCAGTAGAACCTGTTTTTTAGGAGGCCAGCTGAGATCAGAAAGTCATGATTGTCCTGGGATAAATTACAGGTCATACAAACCAGGATTCCTTGCTCAGGGTCCCCAGACACATCAGTATTTTAAAAATAATGTATTTAATATATTTAAAATAATCAGATGGGAAAAGCACATTTATCCCAGCAAACCTGTACAGACCAAGGAAATTTTTTTTTTAATATCACACCTAACTTTTATCATTTGTGGTAGCAGTGACAAGCTGATGTTAGTCAGAACCATATTGGCAGTGGCATCTTTGTTCATTTGATAACACCTAAGGACTCATTCTTAATGAACTTTGGCTGTGTTGTGGCCAGAAAGATATCAAGAAGCATAGGTTCGCTATGAGAGCTGCACAGATGGGTGAAAAGGAGGAGTTCAGGAGTCCTCGGTGGCTTTTCATGCTTTTTAATGGTCTCTTGTAGGGAGGCAACCAGGTACGGGGCAGGCAATGGGGCCGGGGGGCCGGGAGGCTGGCAGGCCTCCTAGCCTCAGCAAATCTTCACTTTTTTGTGCTCTCTGGTGGCATCCTGTGGCCTCTCTGCTGCACCCCAAAACAGTCTTCTGCTTTCGCTGTTCTCTGCCGCTTGCCGCTGCTTCCTCTGCTTATAAGCCCAGTCTCTGGCCCAGTTGTGCCCACTCATGCAGGCCCATACCCTTCTCCAGGTGCCTGCCATCAGGCATGCAGGTAGGCCTGCAGAGGTCCATCATTGAGGGGAGGGCGGGAAAATCTGATAATTCTCATTTACCCTACAGCTGACAACATCTTTCAAAATCTGGGGATCACAACAGGTAGAAATAATTGCAAGAGGTACTTGGGTGGAAGAATTTAGGAACTGTTGACTAGGACTAAATTAAGGGGAGCTTCTGTTATTTCATTGTGCAAGTGAAATATTGGTATGTGGGCAGAGCTGTGTGGATGATGAAAAACCTATATAGCTGAGAATACCGATTGTGCATAGATCACTAGAGATAGAGGTAGAGATAGTGGTCTCTAGTGAAGACCTCTATTGGGGCAAGTCTAACTCACTTAACCACCTTGGCTCAGAAGTGACATTCATTATTTTTGCTTTCATTTCACTGCAGGTAACTAGTCAGAAAGTCCCAACTAGATGCAGGTTGTATGTTTGTGCATTTGCAGTTAGGGGAGGACATAGTCCTTAATTGGACTGCCACCCTCAGCAGCAGCATTTTGTGACAGAAAGAAGGCATTTTTGATGGGGCAACTAGTCATTCCTAACATGAGAAACAGGAAGGGGAGTCATTGCAGGATTCAGTGGTAGCTCAGGTTGCCCAAATAAAGGGTTCGTGACCTTGGAGGAGGCGGGGGGAGCTCGTGATGGTAGAGGTTTCTGGAGGTGAGGGTACCTGGCCTGTTTCTAGGGGGTGCATGGTTAGCTGAGGTGCCTGTAAGGGCAATGGGGTATTACGGCCTCTAACTTAGGGACAGAAAGTTTGGATCCTAAGGTCCAGATGAAGGTGAGGTTTGCACACTTAGAGGTTGAGTGTAGGGAGTAAAGACAGTCACCAGAAGTCCAAGAGACCCAGGCAGAGGTGCTCATGGGCCCTCTGAAAGACTGGAGTGGAGGTACATATGTGGGACAGCATAGCCAGTGGATCAGTCATAATAAATAATCAGGCTCATTCCCCAATGTGACCATTTTCAGTGATATCTTGAACAAATGGCTTAAACACCCTGAGCATCATTTTCTTTGCTTATGAAAGATTGTTGGTATTTACCTCACAGGGTGGCGATAAGGATTCAGTTTGGTGACATATAAAATGCTAGCACCAGTCAGAGCTCAGTAAATGGGCTCATGGGCCTTTCTCACCTGGATTGTTAAAATAGCCTCTTGGAAAATCTTCCTTTTTAAAAAAAATCTTCCCAACCTGCCCCCGACCACAGTTGATTTTCAGTGCAGCAGCATAGAATGTCCCCTTTCAAACCTAAGTCAGCGGAGGCTTAGTCAGAATGAAAACTGGGATCATTATACTGGGCTCCAGCCTACATGATCTGGCTTCTAACACGTTGCTGACCTCATCACACGCTGCCCTCCTCCTCACCCACTCTGCTCCAGGCCCTGAGTGGTCCTTGAAGTTCAGGCCAGCATGTCCCTTCCTAGGCATTTTGCTCTTCCCTCCATCTGGAATCCTCTTTGCTCAAATGCCTTCTCAGTGAGACTTTCTCTGAACACTCAATTTAAAATTGATTTCCAACCACTTTCCACCTAGCCCCTCTATCCTTATCTATCTTCCTGGTTTGGAATTTCTGCATACCAGTACCTCCCTTGCAAAGCACAGCATGCATATTTATTTCACTGTTTACTTACCCCCTCACTGAAAGGCAAGTTCTGGGAGATTTCTGGCTGATTTCCGCACTGCCTTATCTCCAGTTTGGCTCACAGCAGACAGTCTGCATTGGCTGAATAAATTAACCCTTTGCACTCCGCTGTCCCCTCTCAGGGAACATCGGAATTCTAGCATATCACTCGGATGTCCTCTCTTAGGGGACATTGCAGTTTATTAGTGATTACGGGGAATTGAGTTATTTCAATGCAACTTTTTGAGACATGCATGTTTCCCTGAAGTTTTATCTTGAAATGGCACAAGAAATTAAATTAAATTAAACGCGTCCATCCACATCTTCTGCGGACAATAAACAATGAACTACATATTCCCGATGTGGGACAAAGAAAACGGGACTGCCTTGTGTGTTCTAACAGGAAAACACCTGGTGGCAGGCGTCAAACCACTTATTACTGTCAAACATGCACTAATCAGCCTGCAATGCATACTGGGGAGTGTTACAAAACTTATCATACTGTACAAAATTATAAACAATAAAATATTGATTTTTTTTGCAAATATACATTCCTTGATGTCACCCAATTCATATAAGTCCAATATCATTATAATACGTTACTTGGTTCCAAAATTATACTAAATAATACGAGGGTCTGTAAATGCACGTTTCTGCCGCAAAGTAGCGCCGAGTAGCTGGTAGCCAATGTCCAGAATGGTTCGGAGTGCAAAGGGTTAATCTATTATGAGTGCTGGTGTTTGTTGATCTTATAGACTTCAGGGCCACTGCAAAGTGGAGAAGCTGAGATCTCTTCATTTCTGCCACCCAAAATTCCCCTAGACAACTAGGCGGAGCTCTTCTTAGCTGTTCCCTGATGACCCCCCAACCCCCGGAAAAAAATTTTTGGAGAACCAAGAACTTGAAACCACTGAATCTCGACAAGTTGTGAAATCTAACACTCAGTATACAGAAAACACAGAGCAAGGAGGAGTAAGTTTAAACACATGGAGGAAGCCATCAGCCAAATTCACAACGTGGCACATTCCATAGGACAAATGGCTTAGTTTCTTCAACAAATATGTCTTGAAAAAGAAAAAAAATAAGGGTGTGGGGAATGGTTTTAAATGAAGAGAGTTAAGAGTAGCATATCATCAAAAAAAAAAAAATATGCTAATGTTGTTTGAATACCCTAGTCAAGGAATTCAGTATAGCAGAAAATTTTAAGAGACTTGGTAAAAATTTGAAAGTAGATTGTATATATTACATATCACAATATATATTCCTTTATAGAATCTGGTGTGTGTATGTGTGTGTTGTATTCTAGAAAATTAAGTTTTACAGAAAATGATAATGAAGGTTTATATTCTCAGTTCTCTCAAGGATAGTACATTGTTAGTACGTTCTAGATAAGTAAGTTAATTCTTTATGTAAATGGATATCTCAGGCCATTAGAACTTAATTTTCTCATGGAACCCCAGCTGAAAAGAATTGAAGTGGGAGGAATTGATATGAAGTCTGGCATTTGCTTTAAATTACTCCAGAGGATGGGGACAGATAAACAAGATTGGCAAAATATTGATAATCTTTGGAGCTGGGTTAGGAAAACATAGAGGTTCATTATATTATATCCTATACTTTTTTGTCTGTGTAAAAACTTGCGTAGCACAAACTTGATTCTTTCTTGAAGATTAGGAGGAGGTGAAACTTCCTCTTCCTGAGGAGGAAGGAGGTCTATTTTCTTGTCTCTGTACTTCTTTGTCAGGTGCTGGTTGGAGGTTGGTCTGTTGTGTGGGAGGGGCTCAGTGATTATTCAGACCTTTTTATAGGCCCTTTTAGTTTCTTCCCCCTCAGTTTACCCCTTGCTGGTGGAGTGAAGAGTGGTCTTTGATGTGGTAAGACTGAGGGAGATCTTGCTGGGATTGGGGCTGGGGCTGGGGCTGGGGCTGGGGCTTTTACTGCTTATACCAGGGAGTGGGCAGGCACCTGTCAAATAGGTAGGCAAGTATTTATACAAACATGTGTCCTTTGAAGGCATAAGGTTGAATGAAGATAGTAGCAAATGATTTCCCTTTGCCAGGGCTCCGTTAACCCGAGTTCTGGGCTCTCCTTACTGGTTTAGAGTGGCTGGCTCTAGTTAGAAATCACGAGCAGCTACTGATCTGTAGTGGGGACTCAATACCCCCCACGAAGTTCTGTTTTCCACACTTTAGAAAACCTCCAGGAAAAGCACCCAGGCATTTCTGAGGACTTCTTAATCTTCTCCATCAGTATCTGCCTGGCTGGGAAAAGATCGAACCTCTGTTAAGAGACCCTTTTAGTAACCTGGGCTGGAAAAGTTAGAGTTGGTGGAATTAAAGCCCCTCTATCTTCAGAGCTTGATCTGGGCAGGATGTCCCCCTCCCCACCATCAGCCTGGCAGCTGGACTTGTGCTCAGGTAAACATTTGCCAACGCAGTCCTTGGTCTCTTGGTACATATCTCTTGGCGTCTTTCCATTGGCTTCTCAAAATTCACCAACTACAAGTAGGTTTCTTGTTGCTTATCACATTTCTGACTTTTGCTGCCCATGTGAGCAAAGTGGAAATGTTTTGACAAAACCATTAACATTTTGACCTGTGTTGGCTGCCCTCGTTGACGCTCGGAGGCCAGGAGCGAGGAGATGAGAGTCAGACAGCAGGGTGCACTAGCTCCTTGGGGCCTCTCTGACCCAGTGACAGCAGCACCCACCCCAGGCACTATTGTTAATGCAGGAATTAAATGAGCTTTGCTGCATTAAGGGGCTCTACTGTGTGTAAAGTATATTACTCTTGATAAAAGCTCAATTATTAGCTTAAACAAACTGATAAAGTATTATTAAATTGTCACCATCACCTAGCAGAGGCAAGTTTTAAAATATTGTTATCCATACTTTACAGATGAAAACACTAGGCTCTCACAAGTAGATGAACTGGCCTAACATCTAACTAGTTAGAAAAGCCAGGATTTGAATCTGGGGTTTTGAGATATCAGAGCCAGAATTCTTTCCCAGAATCAGGGCTTCTCAAGCTATTGGTGTGAAGAACTTGGTTTTCTCCCCCAGCCTATCACATATCAGTAGTTTTAAAAGTACAATCGGAGGACGTCATCGACATGGCAGTGAAGGGACGTTAGTATCAACTCTCCCAAAAGAAAAGCCGCCTATAAAGAGACATCAGCCAAACCCAGAGAAGATCCAGAAACGCTACATAAATCTAACACCCTCACGGGTGAATAGGACTTGGAAAGAAGCTAAAAAGACTGATTAAGGAGAAGAAAGAACTACAAGATCCCCTCTCCCCTCTCCTTAATGCAAAACCAGACCAGGAGACCAAGACGAGAGGCACCTGAGGAAACCCAGAAAAAGAAAGGTGGGCAGAGGTGTTTCCCGGTCACAGCAGAGTGATAAACTTGAGACTGACATCAGCAGTCCCTCCAGGTAGCAACAGAGCCCTGGAGAGGGCAGAGTGCACTGGGGAAGTTGGTGGGTCACGGAACAAAGCCCTGGGAAGCCATGGTGTGGCCCCTCCCCCCACCTCCATTATGGAGCCAGCACTCTAGCTCCCTGCTGGAACAGAACTCTGGGGTAGTGGTCTACACACCCCTCCAGTAACAGTATTAATATCTAACCACTGGAGGAACCTCGGAGAAAAAAAAAAAAAAAACTCCCAGCTACAGGTGTGGGAGAAACACAGGACAAAAGCCGCATGCTGTAGGAACTTTCTGTCCTGCCCCGTGCAAGAGGAGAGCTCCTGAGGCAGTTCCACTGCACCGCCCCGAGCCAGAGAATTACGGCCGGAGGCGGTCAGCTTCACAACCTACAGATAAAGACTGCAGGCTAGGCTGCTGCAGCTGCCCTCCAGGTGCGGGAGAAGTGCCGAACAAAAGCCACGCTCTGTTGGCACTTCCTGCTCTGCCCCGCTCAGAAGAGGGGCCCAGGTCAGGGCAACCCCACCGTGGCATGCCAAAGCCCTCCAGGCGTGCAAGCCCCATGCCGCAGTGCCCCCGCCCTCCAGCTGCGCCCCCACCCTCCAGGTGCACGTGAGTGCCCTGCGCCGCCGCGCCCCCGCCCTCCAGTTGGGCGTGCTGAGCCGCCGCCAGCCTCCAGGAGGCCCTCGCCACTGCTGCTGACCTTGTCATGCGCACGCACCCTGTGCTGCCCTCCAGTGGCGTGTGTGTGCCCCGCACCGCCCACCTACAGCTGTGCCTGCCGCTGCGCCCCCAGCCTACAGGTGCGCGTGCCGCCACGCCCCTGCACTCCAGCTGCGTGCGCACCCCGTGCCGCCGTGCCCCCGCCCTCCAGTCACGCGCAGAGCCACCGCTGCCCTCTAGGCGCTCGCCCCTTGCCGCCGCTGCTGACATTCAGTCACATGCCCACACCCCGCACCGCCCTCTAGTCACGTGCGTGCCCCGGGCCACTGCCCTACAGCCACGCGTGCCGCTGCGCCCCTGCCCTACAGCCGCATGCATGCGCACACCCCATGCCGCCGCCCTCCAGACGCGTGCCCCACGCAACCGCTGCCCTCCAGCCATACGTGCCGCAGTGCCGCCATGCCTCCACGTGCCTCCACCCTCCAGCCGCGCACGCCAAGCTGTCCCCGACCTCCAGGCGCGCACCCCGTGCCGCCACCACCCTACAGCTGCTCGCACAACCACTGCCACCCTCCAGCCGTGCGCACCGAGCTGCCGCAGCCTCCCAGGCGTGTGAGAGGCGCCAGGGTCTGCAAATCCACTGCAGAGCTTGGAACAGCTGGAGATTCCTGGCGGGATCCAAAGTAATGGCTGCCTGCGGCAACACACAGCCACCTGCTCCCACCCCCCTCCCCCACCGTAAAGTGGAGGCGACCTGATAGGGGTGAAATCAGAGGTGCAGAGGCGCAGGGCCGGCCTTGGAAGACTTCTCCCCACCAGACCCAACCCTAAAAGCGGTGATAGCCTCTAGTAAACTCTGGAGGAAATAGTGGGAGAGAAAGAACAGGAAGATCTATAGCGAGAATACAAGCAGCGACAGAGACAGAAATAAACCTGAAGGCAACAGCATCTGACGCCTGAAAGGGGACAAAATTCCAGCAGTGGGGCCACCCAAACACCCCAAGACCTCAGGGGCAAGACTACAGAAGACCTCCTAAACTAAACCTACAACTACCATCTCAGCAGGAACCACTAAAAGAAAAAATCTTAAAAATTCATCCTCCCTAGCTTACAAGGATCTAGAGCAAAACAGCCACAGACCCCAGTACTGGGGTTCTTGGAACTGAGTGGAACTAGCTCTAAGACCACCAACCACCACGACCACCAGGGGTTTGGCTTAACAGGGCCAGAATCGGTTAGATCACCACTCCTCGACATCCAAGAAGGAGAACCCAAAGAGATGCCTGCTAACACCAGTGCCACAATCTCCCAACACTTACAACAAATCAGAAGACAAACAGGGAGAAGGAAAAATATAAACAACCAAGCAAGCCCTCAAGGAAAGGACATGGAACAAAAAGAAAATCAAGCACCAAAACCCATCGACAATGACACGGAAGAACTTCTCTCTCTGACAGATAAAGAATTTAGAATTATGATTAAGGAAATCATGATAAAGGAAAAGAAATAAATGTAAAAAACAATTAATGATCTGAAGAAGGAAATCGAGACCCTGAAGAAGGAGAATAAGAGCTTAAAGGAAGAACTAAAGATCTCTAGGAATAGTGATAAAAGCAGAATCGATGAAATGGAAGACTGCATTAGCGACCTCAAAGATGCAAATATTAAAAGAACCAAAAGGGAAAAGGAAAATGAAACACGAAGGGAAAAGAATGAAAAAAAAAATTTGAGATCTACCTGACACCATGAAAAAAGGAAACATAAGAGTAATAAGAATTCCAGAAGGAGAGGAGAGGGACCAAGGAGCAGAGAAACTATTTAAGGAGATGATAGAAGAAAATTTCCTGAATATAATTTTTCCAGCATACAAGAAGCAAGATCTCCAAATCACCGTGACCCCAGATGACCCACACCTAGACATATCATAGTTAAACTCACACAAATACAGGACAAGGAAAAAATATTGAAGATGGCAAGGGGGAGGAAACAAATAACTTATAAAGGAAAACCAATCAGGATGACATCTGACTTCTCGGAAGAAACGCTAAGGGCAAGGAGAGAATGGAGAGACATATTCAACAAACTCCAAGACCATAAATTCCAACGAAGAATACTTTATCCCGCAAAGCTCTCTTTCCTCTATGAGGAAAAGATAAAGATCTTCCCAGAGTCTCCAGAAATTCATCACGACTAAACCCCCACTACAAACAATACTACAAGAAGTCCTAAAACCAAAACTGACAAAGGAATGAAAAAAACTAGAATAAGACATGGAATAAAACCACAAAAAGACAAACAAAATGGCCAATATAGACGCCAACGTTATCAATATTAACACTAAATGTAAACGGACTCAACTCATCAATAAAAAGGCACAGAGCAGTGAAATGGATCAAAAAACAGAACCCAACCCTCTGCTGTCTCCAAGAAACACATTTAGCCACAAAAGATGAACACAGACTGAAAGTAAAAGGCTGGAAAACAATCCTACAAGCAAATGGACCGAAAAAGAAGGCAGGGACAGCTATACTTATATCAGATAAAATAGACTTCAAACTAAAAAAGGTAAAAAGAGACATAGATGGTCACTACATCATGATAAAGGGGAAAATTCAGCAAGATGATATAACCCTCATCAACATATACTCCCCTAATGAAGCAGCACCAAAATATATAAGACAATTATTATCAACTCTGAAAACAGACATTAGAGAAAATACATATAGAGTAGGAGACTTCAACACTCCATTATCACAAATGGACAGATCAACGAGGCAACAAATAAACAAGGACATTAAAGCTCTAACCAAAGACCTAGACCACTTGGGCTTAACAGATGTATATAGGGCATTGCATCCCCCAAAATCTGAATACACATTCTTCTCAAGTGCACACGGATCATACTCCAGGATTGATCACATGCTAGGTCACAGAACAAACCTCAACAGATACACAAAGATCAAAATCATACCTACTATCTTCTCCGATCATAAAGCCCTCAAACTAGAAATAAACCATGAAAAGAAAAAAAGGAACCCTTTTCCATCATGGAGATTGAAACCCACACTGCTCGAAGACCACTGGACTAATGAGGAGATCAAAGAAGAAATTAAAAAATACCTAGAAATAAATGACAAAGAAGACACAACCTTCCAGAACGTTTGGGACACAGCAAAAGCAGTATTAAGAGGGAAATACATAGCAATACTGGCTCACATCAAGAAACAAGAAACAACTCAAAGAAACAATCTAATCTCCCACCTGAAAGAACTAGAAAAGGAACAAGAGAAAAACCCAAAAGCCAGAGAGAAATAGAACAAAATAAAATAAAGAGAGAATAAAATAAAGAGAGAATAAAATAAAATAAAGAGAGAAATAAAATAAAATAAAAGAAAGGAAATAATAAAAATCAAAGAAGAAATAAATGAAATGGAAATCAAAAAAACAATACAGAAGATCAATGAAACCAAAAGCTGGTTCTTCGAAAAAATAAAATAGACAAACCTCTAGCAAGGCTTACAAAGAAAAAACGGGAGAATACACAAATAAACAGGATAAGAAATGAAAGAGGCGAAATTACAACAGACACAGCAGAAATCAAAAGAATAATCAGAGACTATTATAAACACCTATATGGAAACAAGTTCAACAACTTAGAGGATATGGATAAATTCCTGAAGCTACACAGCCACCCAAAAATAGGTAAAGAAGATATAGAGCACCTAAACTGGCCAATCTCAAGCTACAAAATTGAAGCAGTAACCAAAACCCTCCCCAAAAACAAAAGCCCAGGACCAGATGGTTTCATAAATGAATTCTACCAAATGTTCAAAAATGAACTAATCCCTATACTACACAAACTCTTTCAAAAACTTGAAAAGGAAGGAGTACTACCAAACACATTCTATGAAGCAAATATTACTCTAATACCAAAACCAGACAAAGACAATATAAAAAAAGAAAACTACAGACCAATCTCCCTAATGAACACTGATGCAAAAATATTCAACAAAATCTTGGCCAACAGGATCCAACAATGCATCCAAAAGATAATACACCACGACCAAGTGGGATTCATTCCAGGGACACAAGGATGGTTCAACATCTGAAAATCAATTAATGTAATCCATCACATCAACAAAAAGAAAAATAAAAACCATATGATCATATCAATAGATGCTGAGAAAGCATTCGACAAAGTGCAACATCCATTTATGATAAAGGCCCTTGAAATACTTGGAATAGAAGGAACATTCCTTAACATAATAAAAACCATATACGACAAACCCACAGCCAATATTATCCTCAACGGTGAGAAGCTGAAAGCCTTTCCCTTAAAATCAGGAACAAGACAAGGATGTCCACTCTCACCATTGCTTTTCAATATAGCACTTGAAGTCCTAGCGAGAGCAATAAGACAAGAGAAAGACATACAAGGAATCCAAATAGGGAAAGAAGAAATTAAACTGTCACTATTTGCAGATGATATGATTATATACATAGAGAATCCCAAAAACTCCTTAGAAAAACTACTGAAAACTATAGACCAATTCAGTAACGTGGCAGGATACAAAATCAATGCACAAAAATCAGTAGCCTTTCTATATGCAAACACTCAGTCTGAAGAAGAAGAAATTAAAAGAATTATCCCCTTCAAAATAGAAACCAAAAAAATCAAATACCTGGGAATAAACCTAACAAAAGAGGTAAAGGATTTATACAAAGAAAACTACAAGATGCAGTTAAAAGAAATAAAGGAAGACACAAAAAGATGGAAAGACATCCCCTGCTCATGGTTTGGAAGAATCAACATCATCAAAATGGCCATCCTACCAAAAGCAATCTACAGATTCAATGCGATTCCAATAAAAATCTCAATGACATTCTTCAAAGAAATAGAACAGATATTGAAGGAATTCATATGGAACCACAAAAAACCTCGAATAGCTAAAGCTCTCCTGACTAAAAAGAAGATGAATGGAGGGATTACACTCCCTGATTTCAAACTATACTACAAAGTCATAATAATTAAAACAGCATGGTACTGGAGCAAAACCAGACACATGGGCCAATGGAACCGGATAAAAAACCCAGAAATACATATTTATGGACAACTAATCTTTGACAAAGGAGCAAAGAATATGCAATA
>PVIJ01001925.1:84147-178434 GCA_004024925.1 Scalopus aquaticus
ATAAATGGTGTTGGGAGAACTGGACTGCTACATGCAAAAAAATGAAGCTAGACCACTACCTCACACCATGCACAAAAACCAACTCAAAATGGATAAAAGACCTGGAGATAAGACCTCAAACCATAAAGTTTATAGAAGAAAAAATAGGCAAAACTCTACATGACATACATCTCAGCAAAATCTTTAAAACCACTTCCCCATAGCAAAGGAAGTGAAAGAAATGATAAACAGCTGGGACTACATCAAACTGAAAAGCTTCTATACAGCAAAAGAGACAATAATTAAAACAAACTGACACCCTATTGATTGGGAGAAGATCTTTGCACACAATACAACCGATAAAGGACTGATAACAAAAATCTACAAAGAGCTCACACAACTCAACAAAAACAAAGTCAATAATCCAGTCAAAAAATGGGCAGAAGAGCTAAAAAGACACTTCTCCAAAGAAGAAAAGCAAATGGCCAACAGGTATAGGAAAAATGTTCAACATCACTTATAATCAGGGAAATGCAAATTAAAACCACAATGAGATACCACCTCACGCCAGTGAGAATGGCGCACATTAATAAAACAGGCAACAACAAATGTTGGCGAGGATGTGGAGAAAAAGGAACTCTCCTACACTGCTGGCGGGAATGCAAATTGATCCAACCACTATGGAAAGCTGTATGGCGTTTCCTCAAACTGCTAGAAATGGAACTTCCATATGACCCAGCAATACCACTACTGGGAAAATACCCAAAGGACACAAAAACACTAATCCGAAAGGATACATGCACCCGCATGTTTATTGCAGCACTGTTTACAATAGCTAAGGTATGGAAACAACCCAGATGCCCAAAAATAGATGACTGGATCAAGAAGATGTGATACATATACACAATGGAATACTATTCAGCATTCAAAAAAGACAAACACATGCAATTCGCAGCAACATGGATGGACCTAGAGGGGATCATGATCAGTGAAATAAGCCAGAAAGAAAAGAGAAAATTATCGAATGGTTTCACTTATAACAGGAATATAGGGGAGCCAAATAAGAAAGTGACATTCAGCATGGTAGGAGGGGAGGGGTAGGGCTCAAGAGGGTGGAGGAGGGGAGCACGGAGGACTATGGTGATGGCTCCATGGGTGAACAAGTGGTGGGTAACATATGGGGAACACACAATAATGTAAAAGACATGAATAACAAAAATAAATAAAATATCTATTAAAATAAAAAAAAATAAAAGTACAATCGAAGGGATTATTAGAATAACGAAGTATAAAAGGGCATTCACAATACCAGCCCTATTTTTAAAGTTATTAGATTCAACAGGTATAAAATTACTCTTGTCTGTTATTTTGAAAGTTGATTACACTAACTATCTGAGCTTTTGTCATGCTGGACCTTGATTAGACTTTCTCAGGTTATCTGCAGGTCTCACTTTGGTTATACTGTCCTAAGTTACTTGTTTCTCAGAATGTGGTGAATAGATGGATCACATGCATCAGAATTTCTTGGGGTGCTTGCTAATGCAATTTCTGAGTCTTATCCTAGATTGCTTGGAAGGAATGATTGAGAGAAAACTCAGAAATCTGTATTTTAGGAAGTAATTTTAATAATTCTGATATGCTCTAAGTCTAAGAATCATTGTTTTCTGCAATGCTTTCTTTCCTCTACAAATAATAGATAGTAAATAGTGAAGTGACAGTGTTTTATTCTGTACTTTCCATCCCTATCTTACTATTTTATATATTTTTTTAATTATTAAGAACTTACTTTCCACAGAAACTCACTGAGGGAACCAACATTCTGACTCATTTTAATGCATTTCTATAAACATTTGTTGGTGCAAACTACACGATAGGTGGAGAATAGACCACAGATGCTTGTGATGAGTGGATAGTGAGTGGAGATAGAACAAAATGGAGACCTGGGGCCACTTGGATGTGTAGACATGGGCACCATAGAGACTGTTGAGATGGAGTGGACCAGTGAGGTAGAAAAAAGCCAGCAGAGTGTAGACTTTGGAAACCAGGAGGAGAAAGTGACCAATGATGTGCAGTGCTGCCAGTGGGATAGGTAAGGTGAAGACAGAACACTGACCATGGGATTAGCAACATGGAGTCATGGAATGTTTGGTGACAGAGAAAAGACCTATCTCATGGAAATGGGGGAGGCCTGATTGCAGGGGAGTCAGGTGACTGGCAAGAGGGAAATTGGAAAGAGTGATGATAGAGAGTTCTGTCAGGGAATTTTACTGTGAAGAAAAGAAAGAGTAGGAGGTGGAAGGTGAAATGAGAGTAAGAGGTTTTGTTGGTGAGCTAGGGAAATAAAATTTATTTAGAACTCTTGCAATGACTATGTGATTTCTCTAAAGTTGTATGTCTTTTCGAATTTATTCCTTCAATAAAACAGAAAGAGTTGTCTACCATAACTTTTCTCTTTGAGCTCTTTTAAATTCTCCCCACTCCCAAACCATATTGTCCAAGTCTGCTGATAACTCTTGTTCATTACATAGCTTAATTTGAATACATTTGAAAAAAAATTGAATTTTTAAATTTGCTTTATGTGTTTGAGGTATTTTAAAATAGTTTTCCTCTCTAACGACTTCACATGCATAACACTTTTGTTTTACACAACCACATACTTAACCATAATATAATAATGCTACTAATATACCTAACACAATTAGCAGTGATTTCTTTTTTTTTTTTAAAGGTTTATTTATACAAGCTGGGGTACAGGCCAGAGGCATGGGGTGGCGAGAGGGTTCACCAGAGACAGAGTGGGGAGCAGAACAGGCAGATAAGAAATACACTGCTGAGGGGAGCAGCGGGCGAGGCAGGAGAGGTCTGCCGCGCCATGTGGGATTCTCCCCGGCTGGGCTTCGAACCTGCATCGCGCGCTGCCAACAGCTCCACAGCGCAACGCTCAACCGCTGCGCCACCAGGGAGGCCCTAGCAGTGATTTCTTAATATCATTATAATACCCAGTCTATATCCAAATGTCTCCATTTGTCCCTAAAGACTCAAGGAAGTTCTCCAAATTGCATGTGGTTGTTAGGTCTCTTTAAGCCATTTGTTTTTCATGCCCATCGACATGTTGATAAGAGTAGTTCTTTTGTCCCATAGAAAGTATTGCTCTCTGAATTTGTGTGATAATTACTTTATAGTGTCATTTTGCTTGTTATTTTTTCTCCTGTATTTCCTAAGAACTAGAATTACATATGAAGGCTTGATCATATACAGGTTAAATATTTTGGACATGATATTTTACAGGGGGTGTTGTGTGCTTCATATTGCCTTCTGTCAGAACGCACATACTGTCTATTTCAGTGTCTCATTATTAGTGATGCTAAGACTGATCAGGATCAGGTGGTCTGCCTGAATAATGAGAGGTTCTTTTCAAGATAGGAATAATGATAGATGTCTTTGTAGTGATGGGAATGATTTTTGAGAGGGGGCTACTATTCATGCAGAAGGACATTTTTCTTAAAAAAGTCCTTAATTTAACAAGGGCATGCAGGATATAGAGGACAAGTATTGGATGCAGCCGATTCATCTATAGTAGCAAAATGTCATATGGGTATGAATGCAGTAAGATGGGTGACTGTGGTACAAACGTCTGCATGTAGGAATTATATTCTAGTAGCTTTTTTTTTCTCATGAGTTGAGGGTGAGGATGTTGGGAAATTTGAAGGGAGGACAACAAATAGTCTCTTGGAGAGCGGCAGATGAATACACTAGATAAGTAGCACATGGGAAGCATTTAGAAGCTGCTTATAGTTAATGATTGTAAAGTTGAAGTGAAATCAGTGTGGGTGTATGACTTTTTCCTAGTCTTATTCAGCTGTATGCTTGCAGGTGTGGAATAGGAGACTAAGTTGGATTCCAACTGTGTATGACAAGAGATGTCAGTTTTTTTGACTATGGAATATAAGCTGAGTAGGAAGGTAGGTGAGGACAGGAGGAAAGTGAGAGATAGAAGGTGGTAGGATCAACCCCAGGTTGTTGGAGATTCTTGGAGCCAGATATTCATTGGGTGAAGCTGCAAAGGTAGGAGTGGTGATTAGACCAGGGTGCCTGAAATCAAGATAATGGAGGGGGTATATGTTTTTAGAAATGACAAGATCAGTGATACGATGTTGGGAGTGAGTGGCTGCCTTAACAATTGCAAGAGTAGAGGAGCTCTAAGAACTGAGAGTCCAGGGGATTTGAATGATCCTGTGGGCGGAAGATGTTAATACCCCTAACAGGACAGACATAGTGTTGGACAGAAGGAAAATATTCAAAAAATGAAGAGGAATCTCATGAATGGAGAAGATGACTGCAGCAAGAGAGCAGCAGGTCAAGCTGTCAGAACGGGATGAGATCAGTTCACACATGTGGCTTTCTTAGTGTTGAGTAGGCTCATGTGTTAGTGGCTCTCGTTCTGAGTCTTAGTGGCTCCAGAGAATAGAACTTAAAACCACGGAATTTATTTTTATCGGGCTATTAATTTCTCTTCATTCTCAGGCAGAGCTGCTCACATAGTAATGTGCAACCTGGGGAGGCAGCGAAGTCCCTCAGTGTATCCAACAGACAAAATTCTGCAATGACAGTAAAGGGGATCTAGTATTTGAAGGAGTGTATTGATGGGGAGTGGGTGGATGGAAGTGATTCTGACCCTTCAAGGATGTGGAGAGTGGGGAGGGGTGATGTCAGAGCAAAGTTCCTACTTTCCTTCAAAAACTTCCCTGGTGGAGCAAGGGGTTAAGTCTCAGCACTCTGAAGCTGTCGGAAGCCACTGCAGCAGGAGTTCGATCCCCAGCCAGGGAGCTTCCCACATGGCTCAGCAGACCTTTCCTGTCTCACCCACTGCTCCTCTCAATAGTGTATTTCAGTAGAGCCTCCTGTTCTGCACCCCGCTCTGTCTCTGGTGAATCCTTTCACACCTCCCTCCCCCCACCCACACCTTTGGCCTACACCCCAGCTCTTGTATGCATAAATAAATAATCTTAAAAACAAAACAAAACAAAAACTTCTGAGCACTTTCCAATTGTGGTTCAGAGCTTGGCCAGATGCAGAGATCAGAGGTAAATCTTAAAGGAACTTTCGGTCTAGTTGGGACAGACCTGTAAACGTCGGTGTTACGTAATTTGATGAGAATCAGAAAAGGCATAGTGGAATCATGTCACTTTTGGTGGGTTCAAGAAAAGCTTCAATGTCCAGGAGCACCACTTTTAGGTGAGTGTAGGAGTCTGAGGGGGTGTGACCCCATGTGACACTGTAGATAGAGCATTGCATGCAAAAGGAACTTGGCATGCAGAGTTATAAAGACGTAAAAGTTCTTGGGACATTTGGAGTGCTACAGTTGAGTGACTGGGCAAATTATTTTCCCTTTCTCAGCTCCCCATCTGTAAATGGGAATAGTAAAGGTTACTATTAGTAATTTTACTAATAGTTTACTAATAGTTACTTAGTAAACTATACTAAACTACTAATATACTTTAGTAAACTTACTAAACTACTAATAGTTTAGTAAGTTTACTAACAGTTACTAATAGTAATTAGTTACTATTAGTAATTTTGTTTACTAATAGTAAACAGAAAAGGGCTGATGAGTAGTACATGAGGTGATGCTTCTCATATTGTCACAGGCACTATTACTGCCTCTTTAGGTGGATTATCTCATAAGATTAGGTTATTTACATTTCAACCCTTTGAGGTAACCTTTGTCATTACTGCTTCCATTTTACAGATGGATAAGCTGAATTTTAGGGAGCTAAGTCACTTGCCCAAGGCCATAGGTAGGTAGAGTTTGAACTCTTGCCCAAGTTAACCTAATTCCATAGCTCTTCCTCATAACCCCTAAGTTAAAGTCAGTGTTTAGCACATAGCTAGTACTAAATAAATAGTAACCATCATTGTCATAAATTCTAAAGGTTCTTACCAGAGTTGAAGATTCTGTTATCACTTTGGATTGAATATCATCAGTAGTTACTTCCTAAGGAAAGTCCCTTAGGACCTAAAATCTTGATCAGTAATTGCACTACTCTTGTTTCAACTGGTTGATTTTTGAAAAAACATCCTGAGTGGGGAGTGATTTTTATCTTAGGGTGCAAATTATCCTAACAGATATATCCTAACAGATATAGCTTAATACAGTCACTTGCAAGAAAATTTCAGTTAGCAAACATAAGCAATTATGACTAGTTGTGAAAGAAATCCTAAAGGGATAACCAAAATATAAAGATACTGGTTTATAAAATGTTTATTAGCCAGCAGTTCTGCCCTCAAAATATACCAATTTCATTACAATCTGGTTATTGTTTTGAGAACTACCGGCTGTTTGTTAATTGTACTTTCTATTTTGTGATTTTTCTGTTTATGACAACTGTCCACTTATTTTGGGAGATTTTGACTGGATTAACCCGTTGCATAATTTGACTCCAGTTTTCATTTCTAGTACAGTATTTTTCACTAAATAACAGTTGAAACTTTCTTGCAAATGACTGTATTAAGCTTTTCCTTTGCAATTTTTTTACATTTTACATCAGAAAGAAAGAGTAGACAAAGAATTCTATTTTCAGGTTTTTAAAAATTCTATTTTCATTATTTTTTCCCAAAGCTGAGGGTAATGCATACACATTTTAAAAATTTTGGAATATACAAAAATTATAAGAAATAAAAACATTCCCTTTTCTACCATTCAGGATGTGTATATGAGTATAAATAGGTATTGATTTGAGTCTTTTCTCTTTCTCACATGTACATTTTTTAATATATATTTTTTAATTTGGATAATATGTACAGTTTTTTTTTTCAGTTATCATGCTGCTATATCATTAAATATTCTTTGATAAGAAATAAGATTTACAAATGTGTCTGGAGTTTATTTTGGGATGAGCCTAATTCTCTCTCTCCCAAGTTGCTATAGATGTGTCCCCATCTAGTGACTCAATAATCCTTTCTTCTTGGATTGATCTGTGGTGCCAGCTCTGTCTTTCTAGCCTGTCCTTACCAAGGATAGCCTATTCCAGGCTCTGTGCTGTTCATGGATCCAGAACACTGCTTCTGTACCAGCCTTTCGTCTCCCTCTTGTTTGCTGAGTCCCTGGGTGCCTCCTGGATTGAGCCATAGTGGAGACAAGTGCCAATGCTGAGTCTTAGCAGAAGTGCCTGTCATTAATTGTTAACCCTGCCACTATTGGCAAACAGCTCTTATCTTTTTGGGTTTTTTTTTTGGTCTTTACAGATGTTATTTGATCGTCCTGAGACAAATGAGCCTTGGCCTCCAGACCCAATAAAGCAAGCATCACTTCCATGGAGAATAGTGCTGCTTCCTGAGAACCTGGAGGGTCCACAGCCCCAGGGATATTAGTCAGAAGCAGGTAAGAAACACCTGAAGTCTGGGCTAGGAGGCAGCAAAGGGACACGTTCCCAAATCTTTTTTAAAAGGCGTGATAATTCGTGCAAGTTCAAGGAATCACTGGGTCTCAATATCTGACTCTCCCTTTGCTATTTTCTTCTGGTATTTTTTTGCAGTGATTTAATGATGGAGATGGAGGTGGATAAGTGATTTACTTATTTCTGTAAACTAGAAATATAAGATTGGAATTAAATCTGTAGTTCCATCTACCTTCTGTGAGCACCTACTATGTACCAAGCATTTGGTACTAGGCATGTGGTAAAGAGGAGTAGACCAGGGCTGGAGCATTACTTGGCTGGGATTTGCTTTCTCTTGGTTTACTGTGAGTGTACTCTCTGTAAGTGTGAGCTGCTAGTAGAAGCCTCATGGGGTTGTAAGGATTCACAGTTACAGTCACATTGGTTCACTAATCGGTGCCTACTGTGCTCCAGGCACTGTGCTGGGTAGGCACTGGGGTTTCAGGATGATACCAGAAGGGGTTTTTCTCAAGTGGGAAAAGCAAACATTACTAAACACTAGATGTGAGTAGCAGGGAGCAAGAACAGCACAGAAATGGGGGTGAGCTCCACAGGAGGTCAGAAGTAGGAAGGTAATGCTGTCTTGTTGGCCACAAATGGACACGCAGAGATGGCCACAGTGCAGAAGACTGGAGACTTAAAAGTCAGTCTGGGTGTGACTGAAAAATTCAAAATGTGGTGTATTTTCCCAGTGAATTTCTGAAGAAAAACTTGTCTTAACACTTTGTGGTCCGCTCACATATTAGTACATGTTTTTTTCTGCCAGTATCAGGTGACCGCTCACATATTAATACGTGAACATCTAGTCTTCGGTTTTTCATGCCACGGTGGAATTTTTTGTTCCTGTTAGGAGCTATTTCTTTGATCATACTCAGTCTAGAAGCTTTACACATTGTTTTGGTGAAAGTGTAAGGTGTTTTATGAGCGATATTACAGTTTTTTAATATCCAGTAGTTCAGGAGTTGTGTGTGTTTTATTGAATGCTTATACCATTCATGCGGTGGCACAGAAAATGGCCGGCCCCAAGGGCTGGTAAATTTAAAGGGCACCGCACACAAAGTGTAAAGTGTTACTTTCCCCTCTTATCTAGTTCATCTTCAGCTGAATTGTGATTAGTTGTATATGGTGTCAGAGGAAATCAAGTACCTTAGTTTTCTGATGATGCAACAAGTCTCCTCACTGATCTTTGTGTTCCTCTTCCTCTGTGTACATTTCACCACATCCCAAACTTTCATAGACCAACACAGCAGCCCATCCTCCCCAGAGCCACTGGTTCCTGAGGCCTGGGGTGGTGGGAAGCTCTGCTTTGGTTGGACTGCCGGTGGACTCTGAGAACGGTCTGGATGTCATTTAGGTCCAAGAGTCCTTGATGAAGTACGTGAAGCTCAGGATGGGCCATGGCCAGTGCTTCACTCTGCCTTCATCCACTGCCTCATGTCACCTCCACATGCCAGGGGCTGCTTTCTAGTCTCTGTTCAGAAAACCTCCTGTCCCTTTCCATGTACAAGTTCAAAACCTGTTCCCACCATCCTCATTTGCTCCTCTAGCACTCCACGAATAAGATAAGGCACTGTGATACTGTGATTGATAAGAAATACATATATCTCTCATATATATTTGGTCTTTATCCACAGTTCCTGGCTCTCAGCTCCCAAACCCTTGGAATACCTAAGTGTCCAGAGTGATCAAGGTGTCTTTTGTTATGTGAATGGGGTGGGAGAGGCAACTTTTGGAAGCATCTAAGGTTGAGGGTTGTGTGCTAGGGAAACCAACCTTTTGATTAGAGGGTTGGAACTTCCAGATCTACCCCCACCCCCCACATCCAGGGAAGGGAGAGGGATTGGGATTGAGTTCAGTGGTCAGTGATTTAATCACTCATGCCTATGTAATGAAGCCCTCATAAAAGCCCAAGACAAGGGATTCAGAAAACTTTCAGGTTGGTGAATGTGAATATTTGGGGGGAATGGTGCACCTGCCAGGGGACGGCATGAAAGCTCTGTGCCCTTTCTCCATACCTTGCCCTATGCATCTCTTCGTCTGTCTGTTCCTGAGTTCTATCCTTTGTAATGAATCAGTAATGCAGTGAGTAAACAGGTATCCTGGGTTCTGTAAGCTGTTTTAGCAAATTAGACCAACCTGAGGAGGGAGTTGTAGGAATCTCTGAGTTATTGCCAGTGCAGGTAACAACCTGGGCTTGACACTGGCACCTAAAATGGAGGGTAGTCCTTAGGAGTCACCCTGAACCTGTGGAATCTGATGGCTTTTCAGGGTAGAGAGTGCCAGAATTGAGCTGAATTGAGTTGAATTCTCAGGAAACTCAACTGGTGCCCATAAATTGCTTATCTTGGGGGGAAACCTCCACACACACATACCCATGTTCCAGTTGGGTGGAAGGACCCATTTAAGCACTGATGACTATTCTGCAGAAACTTAAGTGCAGAAAAGCTAAATGATTTTCCCAAGGTCGCTGAGAATGGGAATGAGAACTCAGCCTTTGTGGATACCCAGGCCAGTGCTCCTAATGCCTCATCCTAATACCCTTAGGAGTGACTTTCATGGGAAGGGATTGTAGATTCCCACAACTCAGGGGGTGGTTGCATAGACTCATTACAGTAAAGAAACCTATTTATTTGCAAAAGAATTTGATGTTTTCCAAAAGATAGAGACATTGTTTGAGTTCAGAGTGCTTCTATCTTCCATTCAGTTACACAATAAATTCTGTGAAAACTAAGTAGGTCTTTACCCAAAAATAAAGGGGACTATTCAGTTCCCATTTGCTTAGTAAGATCCATGTTCCAGAAATCTCAAGTTCTGTGCACAGTGTAGTGAAAAGGGCACGTATTATGGAACCCAGGGCACTTGGATTTGAACTTCACCACTGCTATATGCTCAGCTCGTGATCCTGATCATGTCTCTTCAACTCTCAGAGCCTGAGGTTGCTGATCTATAAAAATGGAGAGAACACCTTCTGACTGGTGAGGGGCCAGGCTGAGGCATAGCATAGGAGATGCCCTCGCATTAGACCTGGGTGCACCGTGCTTGCTGGAGTGGTGCACCACGGTGATTCTGGTTACAGTTAAATGACACAGAACAACGTCTTATATATTTAATGGGTCTTCATTTCCTTATTGGTCACATGTCTGCTATCTTATTAGGATTTCTTTAATGATGGAGTCCGTGTCCTGCCTCTTGCTAGCACTCTTGCAGGGCACCTCATAAATCTGAATCTGAATGCTGCTTCTTATGCAGTAGTCCAAGGCTGCAGCCCTTAGATACATCACAAATCTATGGTATTGTCTATGGTGAGTGATCTCTTTCTGGCAGTTTGGAGAGGATGTTGGACCACTTCGGATTTTAGGGAGCTCGGATTCTGGTGATGCTCAGCCTGCTCTTTTTTCTTCTAGTTCGCAAGCATGCATTTAATAGACCGTGTGGTGCTGGGAACCAGCTGAGATGTAAGATGTGGCGCCTCACTTAAGAGACGCAGAATGCAGTCAGGAAACTAGAGAAGATAATGTTCTGAAAGTCAAGGTGTGAACGGAATGATGAGAGAATACACAGTATTAACGGCTCAGAAGGAGAACAGAAATGTCTGGAAACTGCTCTCGCCATTCAAAGCCTGAACTCAGGGTGAATATTTTTGAGTTGTTGATGATTTCAGAACTTCTGGGTAGTAGGCCCAGGCTGCAGTTCAAGTTCAGTCGTCTATGTCTATCACTTAGCCTACACCCTGCCTTTTTCCATTTGTACTTTTAGCTTTTCTTTACCTCATATTTTGCCTTGTCTCACTTCCTTTAGGCTGGTTTTCCTGCTCAGAACAGAGTCGCTTCCTTGAATGCATCTTCATTATGATTCATACCAGCGTGAAGAAAAAGTTCAGCTGCTGTGTGCTGGCCTTTCTCTTGTTTGCTGTTATCTGTGTGTGGAAGGAAAAGAAGAAAGGAAGTTACTATGATTCCCTTAAGTTACAAAACAAGGAATTTCAGGTATTGAAGAGTCTGGCCGTGGGGTCTGGTTCCCAGTCTGCATCTTCAGGCGGCACCCAGGACCCCGGCAGAAACAGTCAGACCCATCACAGTTCCAGGGGCCCAGCCAAGGCCAAGCCTGCAGGCTCCTACCAGGTGTGGAACCAGGACAGCTCTTCTAAAAACCTTATCCCTAGGCTGCAGAAGATCTGGAAGAATTATCTGAAAATGAACAAATACAAAGTGTCCTACAAGGGGCCGGGGCCGGGTGTCAAGCTCAGTGCAGAGACCCTGAGCTGCCATCTCCGGGACCAAGTGAACGTATCCATGGTAGAGGCCACAGATTTTCCCTTCAACACCTCTGAATGGGAGGGTTATCTGCCCAAGGAGAACATTAGGACCAAGGCTGGGCCTTGGGGCAGGTGTGCTGTCGTCTCATCAGCAGGATCTCTGAAGTCCTCCCAGCTGGGCCAAGAAATAGGTGGGTTCTGGGGTTGTTCACTGAGTGGCTAGTACTCTTGGAGTAGCTGGGCACAAGAGCCCAGCTCTTGGGTCTTCATTTCTTTAATTGGTCACATGTCTGCTATCTTATCGGGATTTCTTTAATGATGGAGTCAGCTTCCTGCCTCTTGATAGCACTCTTAAAGGGCACCTCATAAATCTGAATTTGGAGACAAGAGCCCAAGTACGGCAGCAGGGACTAGTGGAGTGGGTCCCCATCAGTGTTTTTCAACTGCTTTTTATGATTCAGAGGAGCAGCTGAAAGGATGGGGATTCAGGTGCCCAACATCTGATTCAGCTACAATTGCTTCACTTTTTTCTGTTTTAAATATTGGTGTCTGCAAAAGACTTCAATTGGAAGTCATTTGCTCTACCAAAAAGCAGACACTACATTGACATTTAAAAATCACCAGAGCACAAATCTCTGATCAATATGTGATTTTTTTTAAGATTTATTTATTTATGCATACAAGCGGGGGTGTAGTCCAGAAGTGTGGGGGATGAGAGGATTCACCAGAGACAGAGTGGGAAGCAGAACCGGCAGAATGACTGAAATACACTGCTGAGGGGAGTAGCGGGCGAAGCAGGAGAGGTCTGCTGTGCCATATGGGGAGCTCCCTGGCCTGGGATCTTACTCGTGTTGCAGTGGCTCTGAATAGCTTTATAGTGCTGAGACAACCCATTGCGCCACCAGGGAGGCCCATCAACCTAAATTATTAACCAAGGAATTCCAGGTGTTGGAGAGTCTGGAGGTACTGGTCATGGGGCCTGATTCCCAGACTGCATCTTCAGGCAGCACCCAGGACCCCCACAGAGGCAGTGGGAGGCTTAGCAGTCCTGAAGTCCTGTAGTTGTACTGATTAATTGAGGACTAATTTTGACTTTTGGCATAAACTAGATGGGTAATCCTCAGCTTTTGTCTTTGAAAAGAATTAATTAGAATAGGAATTCTTAATTTGGGGATAGTGGACCAACTTTAGGTGGCTCATAAATTCCTAAAATTTCATGCACATGTATTTTTTGGATTAGTGTTCAAAATGCGTGCATGTGTGCAAGTCAGTCTCAGTCTGTTCACTTTTCTACAGAAGTAGCCACAGCTTTCAATCAATTTCAAAGAGGGTGATTCAAAGAAAGGTTAAGTCACTGGTCAGAATATATCATTTGTTTCTCTTGAAATCCTTTGCAGGTAATAAGGGAGATCGTCTATCTATATTTAAAAGTATTTATACAACATAGAGCCATAGATTTGCCTATAGCTCCTTAGTTCCCTTATTTCGGGAGAATAAGTTTTCCATTATTGTGCAATGAATCAGACTAAAGAAAGCAAAGCATAGGAAACCTTGCTCTTCTGCTAGTCTCTGGAAGGTATAAGCAGGTGAGGTCATATGTCTACTTTTTTATTTCCTTCATATGACTGCCAGGAAAAATGGTCTGAAACTAAGCTCAGGCTTTCAAAAGAAGAAAAATAGACCCACCTTGGAGTCTCTAGAACAGAAAGAAGTGGTGAGATCACATTTTGTGCCTCCCCAAATAGGCAGCACTTGCTAGTAAAAGCTGCCAAGTGACCAGCCCCGCACAACTTTTACTTTTGCCTTTTGATTTCTTTTGGACTTCATTTTCCAGAAACTAATTGTGATTGGCTTTTATTCAGCTGTAGTGGGATTCTATTTCTTTCTTTCTTCCCCATTTTGGCTCCCTATAATGGTGATGTTTCTAATGTCCTACCTGTTAGTTGGTCCCTTTCATGTTAAATTATCATTGTGTGTGTGACTGGAATTCTGTTGATTTTGAGGTAGATCCCCATACTTTTATGAACTGGAGAGACAACCTTTATTTTTAGATACTCCATTAAAGTTTTGAGTGATTTTTTAAATTTATTTCTGAGGGTCTGGGAATCTGTATTTTATTTTTTAATGTTCATTTCAATTTGGGTGCTTGTTTTTTTGCTTTCATATGTGTACATGTTCCATTCACCCTCCACCAAACCACCTATGTCAATGCCCCATCAATGTTGAGTGATTTAAATAAACATTAAGTAAAATAATCTTTTTCTAGAGATAGCAGCTATCACTTCAATCTGTATTTCCATGGGAGGACTTTGATCCTGAGATAGAACGAAAATTACAGGTTCAACTTCAGATGTTCTGCTCTTTATCAGGTATTTCCTCTGGGTGTTTAGTCTAAAAATTATTTTAAGGCATTAATTCTTTGTATTTTTGAAGAATTCATTAATGAGTTAAAAAAAAAAGCAAGGAACTTAAAATACAAAGAGGAAAGGGAAGGGCAAGGCTTGGATAGAAGATCTGAGAGTTTCAGGTGGCATGCCAAGCCCACAGCTCTCCCACTTTACCTGGTATTTGTCCAGCCTCTTCCCAGCTATGAAACATGGCAGTTGGCTTCAAATTGTTCTCTCTCTCAAACAGTGCTGCTAACACGATTTGTGTGCAGATCACTTGACTGCTCCTGCCTGGCAACAGGAAATGTCCTCAGAAGTGAGACTGGAGGACTGAAGTGGGCTACATTTATGACTATCCTTTTGTCCATTGTGCAGTTGTTGCCTAGAGGGATTGTGATAATGTAATGCCTTTCCAGGAGTCCCACAAACTAGTCAACAGTGGGCTCAGCCATTTTCAGTTATTTTTGATACTTATGCATGTAAAGTATTGTAGATGTGTTAGAATTCTCATTTTAAGCAATAACATATTTTTTAAATCTTATGGCCAGTATTAATAATGCTTATTGGTCACCTACTCTCTGCCTTATGTGCTTTTCTCTTTTAATCCTCTCAGGAATCCAATGAGATAGATACCATTGTTCACTTTATTTCTGAGCTAAATATTGCGACTCAAGGAGATGACACACTGGTTAATAGACTGGGACTTGAAACCTGTCTTTTGACTGAAATTTATCCTTTTCTCTTGTATCTGATAGTGACGGTAGCTCTATAATAAACTTTGATGTAATGATTCTTTGTCAGGTTGAAAGTCCCTAATACTCCTGCCAACTTTCACTGCTACAAAAAAGGAGAAGAACGTGCTGAGTTGAGGCCAAGGCAAGAAGCAAAGTCTGCATAGACAAAAGTGCAGGTTACACTGGGTATTACACATAATCCTGTTTGGCTGGGGTGTGGGGTCCATTGGGAAGAGGGCTGGGAATGAGATCAGAAAGGTAGCAAGGGATCAGATCTTAGAGGATGTTGACAGTCATATTAAGAACTTTGGGTCCCATTCTTTAAGACATGGAGAGCCCTAGAAGGTTTTTGAGCAAGCAAGCATTGTTAGAAGTGATTTCTCATTTCTTTCTGAATCCCCTTATTCAGGGAATTACTATATAATCTCTTTTATTAACGACTATTGTCACATCAAAATGAGATGTGCTAGGCCTGTCTGAGCAGTGGTAGTGGAGAGAAAAGGTCTGATTTGAGAGACATCATGAGGTAGACAGAATTTGCTTTGTAACTAGAAATGACATTGAGTGAGAAGCAGGAGCCAGAATTTCTACCCTGTATCAGAGCAGCAAGCGTCTGGTGAGAATAGGTACCATGTTGGATGTGCCATTTGTGGATTTTCCTGGGTAAATTTCTATGTGGTTGAGTAGTTGATTCTGGAGAAGGGTCAAGGCAGGAGATCAAATTTAGGAGTCATTTGTATCATGTTGATTGTAGTCTGAGAAAGTGACCAATGTGGAAATCCAGGAGGAAAAAAAATATGTTTGAAGGACAGGGAAAAGATCAGGGACAAACAAAACAAAATCAGCAAGGCCAGTGAGAGGGCTGATGAGAATCAGGAGTGTACTGTGTGCCAGAAGGTAGAGGGAGCTGGGCCTTGGGGGGTGGGGGGTGGGGTGGAGGACAAGGTCTTGAATGTGGCCTGAGAAGACTCCATTGGATTGGGCAGTGCAGAGATGGTGATTATTTCTATCAGGACTTGGGATTTTTTTTTTCTAGAAAGGGACAAATAGTATTTTCCATTTTGAAGCCATACAGCATTTATCCAACTACTCAACACTCCTGTCACAATGCAAAAACAACTATAGACAATAGGAAATAAATGGGACTGGCTAGGTTCTAATAATACTTCATTTACAGAAATGGGGAAGGCAAGGTCTTAATACTATAGCTTACAAACCATGATCCATAGTACATCTAGTTTCTCTAACCAGAATCAGAATGTAGTTTTCCAAAAATAGCTGGATGATTTATTAATTAGAAAATATAAAAACCATTTGGCCCAAATGTCAATTTTTTTCCAATTTACATTATTTCCAGCTACTTAAGAGTTACTATACCTGGTGGCAGGGGATTCTGATATACTTGTGAGTTTACTAATGAGCTGGTTCTGTTGAATTTTCTGGGCATATAATTATATTACTTCCATACAGTGATGTATTATCTCTTCCTTTTCTCATTTGCATCCTTTTCTGCTCTCTAATTCTCTATAAAGAGAAGAGGCTGTTTTCTGCAGACTCCTCTGCAGAAGAAGGATCTGGTTTGTTGGAATCCCAGGAGCTGTGGATTTCTCCTGGTGATTTCCTGGAGGCTTATTTGAGCTTTGAAACTTTTTCTGCTTATTGTAGCAAAGGACATTTTGGCAAACAAGCATTCTGTTCCCCCTTTGATGAGCCCAATTTAGTGGTGTATTTTAAAATTTTCTAATTTGATTTTTTTTCTTTAATATAAAATCCAAACTTCATACCTGACCTCCATAGTCTGTCTGATCTGCCAGCTTTTATTTCCCTGACTTATTTGTCTCCAGCCCAGTTCTTACCCACCTTGGGGGTCTTGACACTGCTGCATCCTCCGATTGGAATGCTTTTCTCTGGATCCTTCCCAGGCCTGGCCATCCCTGGGTCTCAGCTCATAGACATTCCTTGAATCACTAATCTATCTGAAGGAGATTCCCTCAGGGTCTCTGTTGGCACAGTCTAATTTATGTCATGATACTAATCACAAATGATAATTATCTCAAGTATAGGTTACTGTACTGATTTTTTTTTTTTAATCTCCCTGCAGTAGATTGTGAGATCTCTGAGGGCAAGGACCCTGTCTCTCTGGCTCACAACCACTGTCCCTAGCATCTGCAATGCTGCCTGGCAACAGAGTAGGTGCTTAGTGTGTTTTGTTGTATTTGTCTTGTGGTTAGCACCAAGGACCTATCCTAAGCCTCCTGTGCTGGATGTTCTCTCTTTGCCCTTTCAAACCCACTGTCCCATGTTTTGTATCTGATTCTGTATCCTGGGAATCAAAACTGGGAGTGTGTCAACTGGGCTTCCTTGCTTTTATTTGGCATTGGGCAATAGACACCCTGGTATGAAACTGAGAGTGAGGTCAGGGTATCCATCTACCCAGACCTGTCTTGCAGGGTAACCACGACTGCCTTTCTCCCTGGGCTGAAAGTCTCAGCCACTTTCAAGCGGTCTCTCTGACTCTCCCCTTTCCCTTCAGACCTAGAAGTCAGGGAAAGAGGAGAGAGAGATCCCCTCTGCTGGCTGTAGTCTACTAAACGAGAATTCCCAGCAGGTGGCCTTCAGCTCAGGGTCTCTGTTCCTCTTGCCACATTAGGTGGAGAGTAGTGATAGCTCCCTGTTGGAGCCACTCTGGGCTCTCACCCCATCCTTACTGATTTCCTTAAAATCTACCCATGGTTTTGTCAATAATCCTGTTTTCCAATTCATGGCTTCAGGTCCTAAATGGAGTGGTCTTGATTGCCACGACAAATCTGTCCTATTTGCTGAGTACTGGGAGCTTGTCAGGGTGTTGCGAGTTACTTGGCACTTGTGGGTTAGAGCTTATAGTAGTGCTTTCATTTTTCTGACAGGGATAGAAATATAACCTAATGGTATTACCAAGACAGTGTTTGGTTTTGCTTCTTTGGTAAGTGGAACAGTATTTCACTATAAAGAACACATTGCCCCCGTCTACTTTTCACTGGTGCATAGGCACACTGGTGTTGCCAAGTGGATTTCAGGGATACCCCTGCACTGACTGTGCAAGACAGGTGGTCATCTCTGTCCCTGAAATATTGTACCATAAAACATGATCATTTCCCCTTGTACCATGATGGGAAAGACTGGGGAGATTAATCTCTTGTCCTTCCCCCACCTGCTCTCCCCACAGACCTCCCCTTGTTCTGCATATTACTGGTGCCCATTCTCTGTCTTTTCTGTTTCCTTGTGATTGTAGATGATCATGACGCCATCCTGAGGTTTAACGGGGCACCCACAGCCAGCTTTCAACAAGATGTCGGCACGAAAACCACCATCCGCCTGATGAACTCACAGGTAAAATCCTCCTTGGTACAGATTTGGAGGGAGAGAAGGCACAGAATGTGGGCTCTCAAGGGGAATGTATTGACTAGAAGCACATCAAAGCTGCCCTTCTTAATTCGGCTCCTTGACCTCCCCTAGTCCGAATTCCACATTGCGGAAGGAGAGGACAGTGACTGCTGTCTGATAGTCACTGGACCCAACCTAGCGACAAGTGCACAACAAAGCCCCTGTGGACTGGTCTGCCATGAATGGTGGTGTCTTGTTCCCAGAGGCCCCAGGGCCTGTCTGGGGCGTTGGATGAGGGACAGAAGAACTGAGAATCCCCAGGGCAAGCGAGGAGTGTTGTGAAGAGTCAGTGAGACCACACAGGTAGGTGGGTGTGTAAGCTTATCACACAGGTGTGATAAGACCAGCACCTCATGATCAGATGTAAGACAGCATCAGAATTCAGGCGTTACCTCACGATTTCCCATAGATAATTAGCTTCCTGAAGTATTTCCAGGTAGCACATGGAAACTTGAGAAATACTCTCGCCACCATTTCTGTTAATGGGTTTAATTAGTGGAAAGAGTTGGATCACACATATATCAAAAATAGCATGAGAGCTGTCAAACTGCTCACCTCACTTAACACCCTGAAATCAGTCTTTTCCTCAGTAAACCTGAGCCTTGGGTGATCAAATATCAATATTTAGCCTCTGCACACATCCCAGGACTTCTGGGCATAGAAGGAATCCTGGCAGAGGTGTCAGTGCCTTTCCGGTTGTCCTGGAAGAATACGCGTTTCTTAGCCCTCTGCCAGCTCCCCACTCTCGGTCTCTCCCTGCTGCCTGGCTTTCAGGAGCTCTCCAGCAGGCTGGAAGCTGTTTGCTGCATGACCTACTTTCTATTGGAGGCCCACCAGTCATAGGAAACTTTTTATAAATGGGAATAAAGAACTTTTTTGCCAGACAACTCTGTTGTCTCTTGAATACTATTAGTAGTAACAGTTTTGTCACTTTCTGTCACTGTTATCCCCCAGTAACCTCGATGTGCTTACCATGCATAATAATCCTTCAACCTTACATTTTGGGTTTTTACATTGTTTTATTATAAATTACTACAGGCAAGATTAAAAGAAATTGATTAGTCAGCAGCAAAATCTCTGGACTAAGTGCTAGACTTTGAAAGATGGACGGTATTTGGAGAACTAATGGTAGAGAGGTATCCCCAAAAGTGGGATTGGCAGGATAGATATGTATAGGAGAAGAGGGAGGCATTCCAACAAGACTGGCTGGTGTTGGGGTGTGGTGGGGATTCGTGATGCCTGACAGAGGGAGATGAGGCTGGACCTGGGGCTGCTGACACTCAGCAGGTCTCAATCTGGCAGAGGGATTAGGATGAGCCTTCCCTTCTTTGCCTTTTCCTTTCTGGTGCCCCAGTTACTGAATTGATGTAACCAGAGTACCCGGGGGAGTGCCTAACTTGTGCTTTTGTGAAGAAAAGTCCTGGAGGTAGATGGTGGTGATGGGGGCACAACATCCATGGTGTACCTTTGAGCTGTGCACATAAAAATGGTTAAAATGGTATTTATGTAACGTGCATTTTTTACCACACTAAAAAAAAAAAAAAAACAGTGAGTCAGTGATAGAAGGAAAAATTTAATATATGAAAAAAAGGAGATAGTAAGTAGTTCCTAAGAAAGTAATGGGAATTGATGCAAAATCCAGGTGAGGTTTGAAATTGTCTTTGAGAAGAGTGGAGTAGGCACAAACCAGAGGAATGAAGTAGGATCTCCAAGTTTTCCAGCCACACTGGGTTGGGAAACATGAATTAGAGAGAAGTTAATTTGCTTGATCAAGGCTAATATGACCTGCTGATCTGTGCGTGGCAGCAATAGAAAGAGGGAATGTGGAGGAGCTCTGGAAATCCCATTGGACTGGGAAGGCTTCCACCTTCTTGGGCTTCTCTTCATGGGAGTTTAGTGAAGAACTAAATCTCAACTCTGGAAAAGTTCTAGAACTGAGAATCTTTGCCAAGTATGTTTCCTGGGCATGAGGAGACAGACTTTGGTCAAATTGCTCCTTGAACACTTCCTACTTGAGTGACTTGAGCAAGTTGCTTTATCCTCTGAGCTTCAGCTTCTTTAGTTGTCAGAGGGGAGCAAGAAAAGTTTGCATGCAGGGTCATGTAGGAGCAAATGGAATTTGTAGGCATGGAGCACTTCACCCAGAGGTCTGCAGCTAGTGCTCTGGGAGTGGTGGAGGCGGTCACCACCAGAGCCGCAAGGCCTGCTGTGCGTTGGGAACTCACTGCGCTGTCCCCATATCCCAGGCACATGGGCCTCTGGCCTCCCATGGTGATATACAGCCAGCATGGGGCCCTTTGGAGGGTGTCTAAAAAGGATAATTTTTAGAAAGAAGTAAGATCATGACTTTCATGCAGTCTATTTTATTCATATGAGGGAACCAGGCAGGTTTTATAACCCATTCAGAGGACAAACCAGAAGCAACGCTAATTCTGCATAAAGGCAAGAAACTATTTTTTCCATGGAGTGGGGAGGGGAAGGAAATGAATTGAAACTCTACTGGGCAAGACTGAATGAGCTTAACTACAGCTACAATTACAAACAGCCCTGATAGGAGCAGAATCTGAGAGAGAGCAAAGGTGCGCTGTAGATAATGCTTTCTTCCACTGAAGTGTGCCATTTTTTCCTTACGCTTCCAGATCATCATGCCCCCTCTGCCGGAGTTAAGAGGCGGGTGGGATACACTATCTACTCTCAAGAAAGCCTTTCCTGAAGGGTCCATCAACCCTCCTTTCTTTTCACAAGTGGCACTAAATATCTGGGCTGTTCATTTTGTACTCTCAGCACAGGTGGCAGTACTTCTTGTGATACTGAACTATGATGGACACCTTTCTGTCATTGCACCTTGATAGCCCAAGAAGCTGGGGGTCCACATTTTCTCTTTGGTCCTGACTGGTTATCCCAGCCATTTTGTGTCTAGTTCTGTGGATAAGCAAACTGCATCCTCACTATGGCACACAGGGACACCCAGGAGGTACTGGGGTCACTATTGCTTTGGTAGAATCTCGCCATTGAGTAGCTCGTCCTCCTCTCAGATGGAGAGGTTCTCCTGACCACAGGTGCCTTCTGAGGCTAGTTGGGCCTGTGTTTGTTCATCTTTCCTCCCTCATCATGGCACAGGACAGTCTTCTGTGCATCTGGGCTGTGACCAAGTCATGGAAACAAAAAGGTGGTTTTCTTACCAAGAAGGGATGGCTTTTTATAGAGCATGGTGTCATACTGCGAAGTTTCAGCTTAACAGACCTATTTGGGCATGTATGTGCCAGGTGTTAGAAGATTTAACAGGAAAACTATATATAGCTAAATGTGTCTTCAAATACATTCAGCTCCGATTCTAAGAAGGTTTCTTGAGATTCTGCTAAGTGGGCTGAGAGAGGAAACTGGGGGACAAGAAGACCCAGTGGTTTCCTGAGAAACTCTTGCAGAGACTGGGCAGAGAAGACCTACATCCTGTGGTAGTGACAGTGCGTGCCAACTGGACTTCAACCAGAACATTCCCAGATAACTTAAGGAGGTTATACTGAATTAACAGCTGCTGTCTGAAAGTCATGTGTATCTCATTTCATTTGTCTTCATGACAACCCTGTGAGGTGTGATTGTCAACCACCATTTTACATGAGGACAGTACGGTTCAGAGAGTTTTAAGGCTCTAAGAGTTGCTCTGGGTACCACAGAAAGTGTGTGACAGAGATGGGTCTTGGATCTAGATCTGTTTTCCAGTGGCAGTTTTAATCCCTTAAATTTTCTTTAAGCTCCAATATTTCTCTTCAAAATGCTGACAGATAAGCATCTGGATAGGTGGGGAGATTTTCTATTAAGAGCCTGACTAAAATCTGCTAGATGAGCCAGTTGATTTGATGAAGCCCCCTTGATACAGTATTTTAGCATCATGATTTGGGAGCTGAAAGCTGGGCATGGCGGGTGTCATGGATGCCAGGATTCCTTGTTCTGGTCAGCAGTCAAAAGCTAGGTTGCTGATAATTTTCAGAATTAGAGAAGTGCTGTGATTTCATATTGGGCTCTGCTTGCTTTCTTCTTCCACAGCTCTGGTCACACTGGTCTTCTGCTGATATTGGCTGCCCCTGGTCTTCTTTCCCTTCTGTGGCCCCCCAGGGTGCACCAGCTGGCCAGATTCCATCCAGTTAAGTAAATGATCTCCCTTCACACTCTGTCCAGTGTAAGGGGAGAATGCCTTTTAGGAGAATTCAAAGTTCTTCTCCCCACTAGGACTTCAATTGACTTGAAGAGAAAAGGCTCCCTACATCCCGCAAAGGTAGTGTGCCAAGATGTAGTGCAAAAGCAGGGTATATTCCTTTTCTATTAGTTTGACTATTTTAAATTCCTCACATAAATGAAGTGTGGTATTTGTTCTTCTAGGACTGACTTATTGCACTTAGTATGTCCTTCAGATTCATTCATGTTATTATATGTGGTTGAAATTCCTTTTTTTTTTCAATTGAACAATAGAAATAAATTGTTAAATAGTTGTGACTGTGGTACACAAAATGACTAAGTTGTAGAGATCTGCTGTATGACGTTGTGTCCACAGTTAACAATACTGTATTGTTCACTTCAAAAATTGTTGAGTGTAAATCTCATGTGAAGTGTTCTTACCACAAACACACACACACACACAAACAGTGTGTACTCCAGTGTCTGGTTGATACCAACTGACCTAGAAATTTGCATCAGGGAAAGACAGTCTGTAGCATGGGGTTCTTTCTGTGAGCTCACTGCTAAATCCTAGATGATTTACATTTACCTTTAAAGCCTATATTTAGCTTGTAGAAACTAGCTATCTTCAAAATAACCTCTTATCTGAGTGCACACGCCTTTTCAGTTCATCTGCCAACCATAACCAGTGCCTACATAAGAATCTCACTCAGCCTCAACATTTTGAGGTGATTTGCTAGGAATTTTTGCATCTGTATTCATGAAGGATATGTATTTGTAGTTTTCCTTTCTTGTAATGTCTTTGTCTGTATCTTTGATATCAGAGTAATGCTGCCATTGTAGAATGAATTGGGAATTGAATTCCTTCCTCTCCAATTTTCTGGAAGAGTTTGTATAGAATTAATATTATTTTTTTCTTCAAAGTTTGGTAGAGTTTACCAATAAAGCCAACTGGGCCTACAGTTTACTTTGTGGGAGAGTTTTAAGTTCCAAATTCAATGTCTTTAATAGATCCAGAGCTATTTGTGTTATCTGTTTCTTGTGACTGAGCTATAGTAGTTGGTGTCTCAAGGGATTGTTTATTCTAAAATATTCCATTTATTAGTGTAAAGTTGTTCATAATGTTCCCTTGTTATCTTTTTAATAGTTGTCGAATCTGTAGTGATGTGACATCCTTTGAGGTAATTCAAATGCATTTGAAATCACAGTGCAAAAGGACTTTGGAGATCAATTAGACATTTGGTCATCTTGGAAGTTCTTATTGATCACCTGTTGTGAGTCAGACAGTCAGGGAACTGGAATTGACACGCGCTCCCCGCCCTTTTGAAGCTCAGGGTCTTATCTGATTTCACTTTACAAACAAGACAGTTGAGGTCTGAGGAGAGAGAAGAGGTGACTGCATGCTAGCACAGAGAATGATGACCGGCCCATGGGGGGAAGTTCCTAACGGCTGCTCTAGAAATGTCCCTGGCTCTGGCAACTCTTTCCAAGTCCATGTTTTCTACTCCCATCATTTTATTTATCCATCTCATTTATTGCTATCTGTCCCACTATAAAATAAAGGAAAGCATTTTGTCTCTTCTGTTTAAGTGCCTGAAGTACTGCCTGTTACACAGTAGGTGTGTAGCAATTATTTGCTGAATGAAGTCTAGTCAAGGAGCCTTCTTTTTACTCAGTGGATTGGCTCCAAACTTCCTCCAATTTCTTGTGTATGTGTGTATTTTTTTTAACTCTTATTTAAAAATACTTTAAAATTTCCCCAAAAGTTGCAGTGAGACTAATACAAAGGATGCCTGCATAGCCTTTGTCCATATTCAGTTGTTATGACCCTTTTATTCCATTTCTGTGTGATGTGCTCTATTCATCTTTCATAATATTTTTTCATATCGATGATAAAAGTCATTCGGTTGAGTTCTCAGATGGAAATGAGGAATATGTTATTGAACAATGGAGAAAAAGTGATCCTTGTTATAAAGTGGCAAGTAACTCGGTTGAACTGTGTTCTAGTGTTTTGTGGAAGATAGAACTAGTGCACATAGAAATTTAATATTTAACTGAGGTGAATATCTGTATTATAGACATTAACCCCTGCTGCAGATTGAGAGTTTACATCTTCACCTGCCGGCCCCAACCACCCAAACTCATCAGTAGGATTTAATCTCTAATATGGTGGTATTTGGAGATAATTAGATTGAGATGAGGTACTGAGGGTGGGATCCCCTTGATGAAGGGATTAGGATCCCAATAGGAAGAGTAAGAGAGACCAGAAATCTCACTCTATTCCATGTAGGGACTCATTGAGCACATGGCTATGCTCAAGCCAGGAACCAAATCTGCTGGCACCTTTATCTTAGATTTCTCACCCTCTAGAACTATGGAAAGAAATTTTCTGTTGTTTCAGCCACCCAGCCTGTGGTATTTTGTTGTTGCACCCTGAGCTTACTAAATCATTTTTTTGTTATGGAGAAGTGCAGTGCTACTGTAGCAAATACCTAAAAATGTGCAGGCATCTTTGGAAGTAGGCAATTGGTAGAAGCTGGAGGAGTTTTGAAGGGCATACTGGGGGAAATCTGGTAAGGACTCACAAAGAAAAGAAGCAAACTAGAGAGAAAGCTTCTATCTTTCTAAAGAATGCATAAATAATCATGAACAGAATGTTGGCAAAAATACGGGTGAAAAAGGTCATTTGGTTGAGTTCGCAGATGGAAATGAGGAATACATTACTGAACAATGGAGGAGTGATCCTTGTTATAAAGTGGCAGATAATTTGGTTGAACTATGTTCAAGTGTTTTGTGGAGGTTGAACTAGTGAGCAAAGAAATTTTGTATAGAAATTTAATATTTAACTGAGGTGACTTCTTAGTAAACTTTCTCTTGATCGCTTTTGGTAAAATGTGATGAGAGAGATGAACTAAAGAAGGAATAGTTGAGTGAAAATGAAGTGAACTTGACGATTTGGAAAATTCTTAGCTTATCTATATTGCAAAAAAAAAAAAAGTGAGAAAGCTTGCTCTGAAGAGAACACTAAGAGGATTCCAAACAGCCATTTGACAAGGAGATCAGCATAGGTGTGAACCACATTCACCCTGGCAGAAACTGTCCATTTGAATTGAAGGACATAGAGACAGGATGAAATGAAAGACTGATAGACTTCGATCTTATGGGGCCAGCTCTACAGCTGTTCGGCTGTCAGTGTGTACTGTTCTTCAAGACGAGGGGAAGAATGATTGCTGTGGTGATTCAGAAATCATCAGGGCAGTCTCCTTTGTCTCAAAGGGTGAGGGGACATTGCCTTGCTTTTAGTCAGCTAGATGGCAGCTGCACAGAGTTTTGGGAAGTGACTCATGGCTGGTGGGGCAAGGCCACAGAGGTGGGACTGCTGTTCCAATGGGTTCTTAAGGCACAACGTTCAACCAGAGAGGATTGTTCTCAAGTCTTAAGATCTGATGAAATTTGCCTTGCTAGGTTTTGGACTTCCTTGGGACTTCTTACTTCTTTCTTCTTTCTGATTTCTCCTTTTTGGAATGGAAATGTTTATCCTATGTCTGTTCCACCATTGTATTTAGAAGCATGTAACTTAATTGGTTTCCTAAGATGAAGTCAACCTTGATTCTCAACATTATCTGATTTAGATATTTGGATGAGACTTTGGGCTTTCTGTTGTTGATGCTGGAATGAGTGAATACTTTGGGGGGATATTGAGGTGGAATTAATGTGTTTTGCATGCATGTGGGACATGCATTGTGGGGACTTTGAGGCAGAATGTTATGGACTAAATGTTTGTGTCTCCCCAAAATTCATATTTTGGAGCCCCAGTCCCCAATGTGATGGTATTTGGAGGTGGTACTTTTGGGACAGTGTATAGAACATGTCTCAAGAATAAGACTTCCATGATGGGATTAGTGCCCTTATAAGAAAAGGGAACGAGACCAGAATTTATTCCCTTTCCATCATGTGAGGGTACCGAGCAAAGACTGCCATCTGCAAGCCTGGAAGTGGGCTCCCTCTAGGGAACTGAACCTGCTGGTACTTTGGCCTCGGACTTATATCTCAGCCTCCAGAACTGTGAGAATCTGATGTCTCTCCAAGCCTGTGGCAAGTAGATTTTCCACAAATTCTTTGCCACAAGCATTTTTGCTGCAAATGTTTTTACTGCTTCACTTATTGACTGTAAGGTAATTTTGATATAAAAGATAACTGGTTGATAGTTTGGTTTGACAGTTTGTCACTTCAAGTAGAAGTGGTGTCTTAAAATATGGGTAACTACATATATGGACTTGATAGAAAATATAGCAATAAAATTTACTAGACATGTGGAATAAGAAACTTAAAGGCAGATTGCATAGTTTACTGGAAAAATGATTATCAGTTTGCGAATTCTTTAGCAACTGCAGTCAAACTTCCCAATATCAAAACCAATAGTTTACCAAGCTAAGGCAAGTCTACAAGAGGTGGCTAGTAATTCACAAAAGTCTTCAAGAACAATAATTATCAGTTTTTATATACTTTAGACACAATATCTTGCTCTCCAGTGCTGCCTTTAGCAAATTTGTGAATTAAAGCTGAATTAAACATGACAATTAAATGCATTACAGCATCAATATCAACATTTCTTCTACTTTGTGACTTTTTTTTATCAAGTTGACAGATGCGGGTAATATGCCCCAAAAGTTAGTGGCTTATTTCAAAACATACTGCATTGAAAGAGAAAGAGACTGAGGACCTTGAAAGTGTGCTTTGAACCCAGATTTCCCACTCAACTTTGGAACACCCATCAGCAGACATGTGACAATATGCCAAGAACAGATAACAGCGTAGTAGTCTTTCACTCCACAATACAAAGTTCACTTCCAATTGTGCATCCTAGTATTTAGAAACTGATAAATCTTTTAATGTGTTGAAACTTGAGGAAAAAAAGCATTTTAAATTTTGTTATTAATATTTTGTTTCATTATTATTTATTTTAATGCCAGAATTGCCTTTTGGCCAACTGGTTTTGTGGCATAAATGCTTGTAGTGAAAATGCTTTCAGCTAAGCACTCACAGTGAATCTACCTAGAACTGTTTAAGCCTCCAGTCTACAGTATTTTCTTAAGTAGTCCAGGCTGACTAAGGTGAAACTTTGGTTTGCATTTCTTATGGATAAGAATGTTTTAAACAGCCAAAGTACAGGCAGCAGCTTCACACATTTACATTGATACCATACTTTTACCTAATCTGTCTGCATTCCAGTTTTATTATTGACCTAATAATGTCTTTTATGGCATATTTTTTCCTTCTAGTACAAGATCCAGTTTAGGAACAGGTAATGCATTTAGTTGTTACACCTCCTTAGTGTTTTTTAATCTGGAATATTTCTTTGTCTTTTAACATTAGCACTTTAGAAGAATTAAGTCCTTTTTAAAAAAAATATTTGGGGTTTATCTATTGTTTACTGAACATTCGATTCGGTTTATGCATTCCTAACTCAAAAACCTTAAAAATGATATGGTTTCCCCCAAAGAGCATCACAAAGGGAAGCATCAATACTGACCTGCCTATCAGCTCATTTTCATTTTGATCACTTGGGTAAGGTGTGACCTGATTTCTTTACTGGTCAATTACTATTTTTCCCTTGCAGTCAGTCAGTGGGTAATCACTTTAATACAGTGCCATTATTATGTTCCTCATCAAAATTTATTCCTATGCTTAGCTTTCATTGATCATTGTTTGCCTGAAGCATCTTTACTATGAGGGTTGCACTGTTAGTTTTTCAGTCTCACCCTCCTTCTCCGTAGCCTCTAGCTGGTATTCCAACTTCCATAAGCAAGGACCCTCCTTCTCCAAGGATTTCTTCCAGCCCTACCTGTCTCCCTTCTGTCCTTTCTTTAGCTATTACTGCTAAGAACTCATCGGTTCCTATTTTTTCAATGGTTTATAGAACATTGCTGTTCTGAATTACTTTGGTGTTCAGATTGTCCCAGATTTGGTCAGTAGGAGTACCTTAAAGCTGACTTTTGTTTTCCATGACATGCCTGCCCTCATCATTTTTTTTTTCCTTTTATGATACTTCTTTAATTTCTGGTATAGCAAAAGAAAGGTCCTCTTCCTGACTTGTAGACAATGGCTTTCTTACTTGTTCTCTCACAGCCTCTTCTGTGCATGCATATGGAGAAAGACATCTCTGGTGTCTCTTCCTTTTTTTTTTTTTTTTATAAAAACATCAACATTTCTTATCAGATTATGGTGTCATCTTTATGACTTCATTTAACCATGATCAACTCTCTGAAGACCCTACCTCCAATAAAGTCACATTGTGGGTGAGGGCTTCAACATATGAATTTGAGGGGATGTGGAAATCCCCTTCTGGCCCATGAGCCTGCCCTGACTTCAATGCAAGTCAGTCTGGACAGGAGGCAAACTTTTTCCTCTTATGTCTGACTCCGTAATCCTAAATGGGCCAATCAGGTTCAAACTAAATGGACCAATAAGGCTTGAACAAAGTGGACTAATCAGGTTTGAGCTCTTCAGCTATCGCTCACCTTGAGTTAATTATTTGAAAATGGAAAGTGAGCTGGTTGGTGCTAAATGGTCCAATCAGATGGTCAGAACTGAAAAAGATCCAATGAGGCTTCTAGGGTGGGGGACCCTGTAAAGGATATAAGGCAGAGCAAGAACCAGCTTGAGTCAGTCAGGAGTTGACCTCTGAAGAGAGTAGTCATTGGACCACTTTTGAAGAGGAAGCATTCAGCAGCTGGCCCCCAAAGAGAAGCATAGAGCAGCTGGCCCCCATGGGCTTCAGTAGACACCCTCGATCTCTGTAGACCTTTGCAGAGACTTGGGCACTGGCTCTGCCTCTGGCCCTGCCTCTGACATTGCCTGCAATGAGCATCATCAGCCTCAGTCTGATATCGGAAGATCCATTTGTTGTTGGTGTATGCCAACAGCCCACAAGGAGCTGTCCACAGCCTCTAGTTCTCTGGCACCACCTCCTGGTTCTGTTGAGTCCATCACTGTCTTGTCTAGTGTCTGGCCCAGCCTTCAGACTGCTGCTGTGGGCTTTTGCAGTGTCATCTCATCTTTGATAAGCGGCCTTTGTTTGGGACTTCTGGGCACTGCAGACACTATCTGGGGTGGGACAGCCAGCCAATTGTGGGCTTAGATACTTTCTTTTGCCCCAATCTCCTGCCTGCTAAATAAACCCTGTCGTTACTGGACCACGAGCCTGAGTGGTCTTGCAATTGTTCATGTGGGTGAGGACCCAATGACCTGTCCCCCCACCTGAGTACTGCCCCTTGACACTGTCTTGAGTACTGTCTTTGGTGCTATTTTAAGTACTGTGTCTTAGCACTGTTTCAGTACAGCTTTTGTACTGTTTTAATACAACTGTTCAATCTATAACAGAAAGAAGATTTAGGAAGAAAATAGAACAATTTATTCAAAGTGTTAATATTTGAAGGCTGCAATTATGGATGGTTTTTTTTTGTATACATAGATGTGTCTATATGTGTGTGTGCACACACACATGTATATTCTTTTCGTGTATTTTCTAACTTTCTGCAGTGAGCATTTCTTCATTTATAACTGGAGAGGTTACTTTAAACAGGTTTCTAAAACAGCAGTGTTCATCTCCCTGGTGTCACCTTTTCCTGGCAGGTGTTCCTCTGGGCTCTGTTGCTCTGGCAATGCCTTACTCTCCTCGTCATAGGCCCCTGGGGTGCCTGAACTCAGGTCAGACTCCCCATACAGTTGAGTAGAAGAACATTTAAGAAGAATTTTCTTCTCCCGCAAGTTCCTTCTGCTGCACTTAGAAAACTGACATACTGAGATGTTGTCCATGTACAACTGGTCCCAAGAGAAGGCCTCACAGGGCAGTAATATCCTAGAAATCAGGCACCTGAGACCTGGAGTGACCAACTTAAGACCACAGAGTGAGTTAGACGCAAAGCAGTCTCCCAATTCCCTGAACAGTTTTGAGTTTTTTTTTTTTAAATCTTTGAATCTCATTTAAAGGGTCACCAGAATTATTGTGGTATATCCAGAACAACATCCATTTAAGATTAAGGGAGGTTTTCTAGCTCCTATTTCCATCCACCGGATCCCTCTGTAGTCCAGGAGCATAGGATGGGCATGGGGGAGGACAAGAACTGACTGGTTCCCAGCAGCTTGCACGTGAGCACATCACCAGCCTTGTGAGATTTTCATATTTGAGGATGCGGCCCCTCACACAAGCAAGTGCTACATTTGGTGCTCATCCATAGACATGGCTGTCCGTTCCAATGCTGCAGAAACCACCGAGTGTGTAAACTCATGAGAGGCGCTATGTCCTTCTCCATCACGGTGTGTAAATAACTGCATGCTGGACTTTATAGGTGGCTGAAGGGACTTCCAGGGATTGTTTAGAGTATATTAGAATCTGACTTAATCCTCACTCCCTTCACCCCCATGCTAGGACACCAGGTGTGACAGAAGGGGACAATAGCCAGGCTCTTTTCCCTCCCAGTAATCTCAAAGTCTGATTAGAAGCCTTGCTGCTCCATGGCTGATGGGTGGTGACAAAGGGCCCTTTCAGATCCACAGAGTTCCGCCTGACAATTTGCCTTCTTCACATGGAACTGAGGTCCTGCACCCAAACTGAGCAGCTTTGGAGGCTTTGGAACCTCAGGTAGTGCTTGTGATGCATCCATTACTATGTTTATATGTCTGTGTCTAAGTGACAGCTTGTTTGTCTCCTCCCGCAGTTGGTCACCACAGAAAAGCGCTTCCTCAAGGACAGTATGTACAACGAAGGAATCCTGGTTGTGTGGGACCCATCTGTGTACCACTCAGATATCCCAAAGGTAAGTGGGTGTCCCTGGGAACAGGGTATGAGTCTCTGGATTGCTATGGATTTTCCTGAGTTTGGGGTTTGTAAAGTCACAGCTGCCCTGGGCTCTCCCTGAGGACTGGCTTTTTGAAGTGTAGGGTGCCCCACTTCACCTGGATCAGCATTTCAGAAGTATTCCTGTCCTGTCCTCATGCCCCACTCTGCAAGGCGTGTATTTGTCCTCCAACTCTGGTGTGTACCCAGTAATAGTGGCTGATTTCCCTCCACGTGGAGTGGATCATGTTCATTTAGTCCAATAATTCCCAAGTACCAGCAGGAATAGACAAGTTTCTGTTACTCTTAGAAATAATGTTGCCTTCTGTTCCTATTTCCAATTTCCAGAATTCCTGTTTCCTCCTATAACAACCTCAGGAAGTAGATGGAAGCAATGGGACGATTGTTCCCATTCTACAGATGAGGAGACTGGGATTGCAGCAGCGACGTCTCCATCCCAGGACTCAGTTCACTAAGCAGAGGCCTAGATCTGTACCACCCGCTCTGCCGGGGAGGAGCCGAGGTTTTGGGCCTGCTGGCACCTCGGGCCCTGTGGGGCAGCCCTCTCACTGTCAGTTACGCAGGCACCTTGCCTTTTCTGGATATGGGCTGCTGTGGCCACAGGAAAATGGCTCTAGAGAGGAAACACCCTCACTACCTCAGTTTCCACAGTTTTTCACTGATCTCACTTAGAACTCAAATTTGCCCAAGTGAGGACCAGTATTCTGAACCCTCAGCTGTGGCAGCTGGTGACCTGGTCTTTGCCCTTTAAAAATGAGAGGCCAGGTGTGCCTGGGGCCCATTTTAGCTCTGATACCATTCCCAAAGCCTAGGATCCTAAAGTCAGAAGCTGTTTCAGGGTTATCATGTTTAAAAGCTCCTGTGTGCACAGGCTGCACTCAGGGTTCCTCCATTAGCCAGTGAGTGCTGTGAGGTCAGGGAACGTCTGGAACCTGTGCCCCAGGACTCTGCTTTAGTCCTTCCCCCTTTCAAGTCCTCAGGCGAGGCTGGCTGTAGACAGCAGTGGGCCTGGCATGTTTCTCTGCTTGAGAACACCCTTTTCTGCTTTTTCAGTGGTACCAGAATCCTGACTACAGTTTCTTTGATAACTACAAGAGCTATCGAAAGCTGCATCCTGATCAGCCCTTTTACATCCTCAAGCCCCAGATGCCTTGGGAGCTGTGGGACATCATTCAGGAAATCTCCCCAGAGGAGATCCAGCCAAACCCACCGTCTTCCGGGATGCTTGGTGAGGCTGTCTGGGGAAAACCTTTCGTGTTTATTTTTCTGGGGTCTTGTTCATTCATTCATTCATTCGTTTGTTCGTTCACCAAACAATTGCTACGTTTTTGCTGTATTTGGACACTATGCAACGTTTTAACTGGGATTCAGAGATCCACAGGATAGAATTCTTCTCCTTTAAGGTGCCCAGTGGAAGAGTTCAGTCAGGAGTTCCAGGAGGGCGTGACCCCCTGGTGCCACAGGAGAGAGTACTTCTTCTGTGTGGACAGTGTGCCTCATGGAGGAGCAGCATTGCCCAGGCCAGGGAGAAGGGTGGATATGACAGGCGGAGATGGAGGAAAGGGAACCACAGAGAATGGGTCGGCTGGAAGCGGGGGAGAAATATTGGGACTTGGATGAGGAGAGTGAGCATTTGCCTTAGGCATAAAATAAAAATCACCATTGATATAAAACTTTATGATGAGCAACATGTCAGAACTTTAAATACAGGATCAATAATAATGTTATGAACCACATTGGAATCTGAGGGAAAGGAAGAATCAATAATATTTTATTCAAAATTTCACCCTAGTTCACTATGTCACCCTAGTCTTACCCCTCAGAGAAGAATGAATGGTGAAGTTTGACTGGGCTTGGGGACCAAGAAGGTGTGGAAGCTTATTTGGGTGGGCTCGGCAGAGTACAGAGGGCCCTGAGTACAGGCCACAGACTTTCTTCTTGGACTTTCTCCACACCCTTCAGTCCTCATGGTCTGTCTGCCCTTCCCACTCTTTCATTTTGAATTTGACTTGGCCATGGGCAATTTTCGCCAGGTTCCAGGCTCCGTAAGTGCATGGGAAGGGAACTCCCTCCCGGGTGCCCTTAAGGACCACTTTCCCACCAGCTGGCCCCAGCCACTCACCATCATGTCATTTGCCTCTCCCCTCCCCTGTTAGACTACAAATGCCCTCAGGTTGGGAGACTGTGTTGAACTCACCTTTACGGGTCTGGTCAGGTTTAGGCCTGTGGTAAGTGTTCCCTAAGTAGGTGAACAGGAAGTGTTTAATATCAAAGATAGTATAGAAAAAGACAGAGATTCTTACACTATTACCTCATCTTTACACCTCTGCTTTGACTTCTGGATGGGTCTTTTAGGGCTCTTCCTAGAATCCTTTTGAGGAGGAACATTTAGGGGAGCATCATGAGGCGCACAATTCCCTGTTGCCCCACTGGCCACCTCTGCCCATGCTGTTCCTCCGCCAACATTCCTCTCCTGCCCATCCCTGATGGCCACAGCCCCTGCCAGGCAGGCCCCGATCTGGTGCTCTGTGAGGTTTGTCTGAGCCCTTCCATGGGAAGTGCTTCCACCCATCATTTCTAAGCCCTTCTGCAGCGCCCACATTGGTCAGTTAGAGAGGTGTCTCTTTTTCCCCATTGAGCCAGGGTGGCCTGAGGGCACAGGGGTTCTGGAACTAAGTTGCTTCTAGCTGTATAAAATTTTGCTGTCAGTGAGAACTGTTCCATCATAAAGAGCCCCATTTTTACATTGACAAAGGGGTCTTAGAGCCATGATCTTACTGCAGCCTAACAGTAGCCCCTGGTAGGAACAATGCCTCAATCACTGCCTTGGGGCAGATGAAGAGTTGAGGCCCAGAGAAGGATGAGTCCTGCACAAAGGTCTGAGCCAGGTGGGACAAGCGGAGGTGGTAGCACGGGTCTTCTCGTGTTGGGTTGCGTCGTAGAGTTCCACGCCACCTCCCCGGGCTCCAATCTCTCGCCTGAGGAGGTTGGTGGAGCCCACCAGTCTCCAGTGTTCAGGAGGACCTGCCCTGACCTAGGTGTGGGCCAAAGGTGCATTGGGCTCAAATGGTCCCACACCCCGATGAACAGCATGGTGGTTTAGCTCACCAGAAGAACTCAGATTTGGGGTGAGAGAAATCAACAGAGACTCTAGAGAGACAACTTTTTGAATTTGGCCTCAAGCTGCTGGGCTCTTTGGGCAGAGCTTGGGAGGCAGGGTGGGTGGTCGGGCAAGACTCACCTATGTCCCCTCTCTAGGCATCATCCTCATGATGACACTGTGTGACCAGGTGGATATTTATGAGTTCCTCCCATCCAAGCGCAAGACTGATGTGTGCTACTACTACCAGAAGTTCTTTGACAGTGCCTGCACGATGGGCGCCTACCACCCGCTCCTCTTTGAGAAGAACATGGTGAAGCACCTCAACCAGGGCACAGATGAGGACATTTACCTGTTTGGAAAAGCCACACTGCCTGGCTTCCGGAGCATCCACTGCTGAGCCTGCACTCCTGCCAGGTGTCCTTACCCTTCTCCACTGGGCATTTTCCCGCTGCTCTCTTGGCCACTCTGGCCTGGGAAGACCAAGTTCCTGAACAGTCCCAGCCTGCCCCTGGTGCACTCGGCAGTGTCAGTGAGTGCCGTGGGGCTTCAAGCACCCGAGGTCAGGGAAGCAGGTCCAACGTACCCTGTAGATGCAGAGGTGAGCCCAGTGCCCATGTCACACACGTACACACACACACACACACCCCTACGTTCTTTCCAGACAGAATTCTCCTCTCCTTTCCCTCAAGCAGATGCAAGATCAATTTTTGACACCAGGGCTGCCAAAACTGAGCATTTTTCCCACCTGAGTGATGCTATTCATGCCAACCAGCGCTCTGTGTTACATAAAATCTGCACCATGGTGTTGATTTCATGTTTTCAAGACATCTCCCAAATTCCGATTGTGCCTGGTACAGGATGGCTCTGGGGGGAGGGGAGGCAAGTAAGTGGTCCAGGGCATAGGAAACATGCTAGATTCCTCCAGAACAAAGTCACCCCCGAGGTCCATTCTCCTAGGGGAGGCAGTGATCCTGTCACTCTGGCTAGTTTGGCTGGTCCTTCCCCTGGGTGCTCCTGAGCCAAAGGCCTTGATGAACTACATCCCCCTCCAGATGGAGCTGGAGAAGGTACAGTCCACTCCCCCAAGTGGCTCAGTCAGTGGCAGAGACGGCCGGACAGTACTGCTGGGCCTGTGTTGTGATGGGCCTGCTGTGCCGTCTGTCTGCGCACCCAGGGGCCACTCACTGCTGTGTTGGTCACGGAAGGCTACACAGGGCTGGGGGCAGTAGAGTGGGTTCCAGAGAAGAGGAGGAGCATGTCCGGCGGATTTTGTTGAAGATATTTGAGTTGTGTTTTCCTTCAGCCTTTATTATCTGTACTTATTCTCTAAGACCTGCCTGAACTTAGACTCACATTATTTTTTGAGAAAACCCCCTACTCAGGTCTGAGGCAGCAAGTACAAGCCCCATGGCATGTACCAGGAAAGCTGGGTGCCAAAAACCTGATTTCCCGAGGCTTGGCCTGGCCTGACCTTGTTCTTCCCAACTGGGTTTGCATGATGTATCCCACACTTCCTTTGTAATGCCCACCCTCACTCATTCTGATTGCCATCTTTTCTAACCCTTTAAAATAATTATCTCCCTCCCCAATGACTTCTAAGCATTTCCTGCTTTCAAAGTGTCCTGACCTTATTTCTTTGTTCTTTGTGGACCTTCTGTGCAAAGTCTCTCAGGGAGTGGGAATGTGGTTCCCAGAACTTAAAGTCATTATCAGCGGGCAGAAGCTTGGGGGTCATAACTGGGGGTCACGTAGAGTATATCAGATTGCCATACTCTCCCCTGCCCAGCAGGGAGCCATGCCAGAATCTCTGGGCACAAGTCACCACAAGCTGTGCTCTTTAGAGGATCCTGCTCAGCCCCATTCCCTGCCGGAGCCACACTGCACTGGCCTGGCCCCGTGTGGAGAGGATGCTTGCTGCAGACCTGGGCTTTTGGACTCCTGAGCTGGCCCCATGTGCTCAGGGCCTTTCATGCTTGTGCTCCAGACCAGCTGATTGCAGCTGGATTCTTAATTGCTGCCAAAGTGCTGGCCTGTGTAGGCAGTAGAGAGAGCCCTGGGATAAGCGGCCTGGAGTTTTCGAGTTGATGCTCCCTATTTACTAGCTTTGCCACCAGCAGCAAATTCTCCTCTCTTAGCCTGTTTCCACATCTGTAAAATGGGGCTGATGAGGCTTGTCTCTCAGCGTTGTCCTGAAGGTTACGTGAAACCCTGTCTTGACTCTAACTGGCAGGTACAGGACTCAGAAGATGCTGGTTTCCTTCATGAAGGACCTGCTCTGTGCCGATGCCTGGGTGGACACTGCTTTGAGGAAGGCTAGAGAAGGGCCCTGTTGTCGGGGAATTGACTGTCCTGTTGGGAGACAACTATCCTGCTTGGAACACCCAGGAAGCCATTCGAGGCATGGAGGCACGTAATGTGCCCACCTACCTCCTCCCTTCAGGTAGCTCCAACCTGATTCAGATTTACTGCTGGATGGAATGAGTCTTTTCCACCTCTCCGTGCCCATGAATTCCTGGCTTGCTTTCTGTTCTGATTTGATGCTCATCGCCATCTTTGAATCATGACCACAGCACAGTGGAAGGGGGCATTCTGTTAGAAGTTGGTACAGGTTGGTCTGGACACTGAGACTACACTGGGTAGATTCTAGCTTTTTAATTGTTATTAATATAAGGGATCAAATTAATTTATGATTCTGAACTTTTAATGCTGTGTTGTCTATATGGAACGTATAGTAAAATACAAATAAGATAAAGGAGTGACAGTAGCCACATATTCACTCAATATCATGAGAACTTCGCATCCTTCCACCAATCAAATATGCTATTGGTCTTGGTTTGGAGCTGAGACTGCAATCTCAGAAACTGCTGAAACATGACTCAGCTAATTCTGAATTACCCAAAGATAATGTAAAAAAATTTTAAATAAATGTGTTTTTTTAAAAAGCTTATCTAGCCCTCTCTTCTTACTTGCTAAGGGAATGACTGCTGATTGGAAATTCTGGTCTTCAAAGAGGACACACTGGAGTCTGAATTCCCAAACCTACTCCCCCTCCACTAAGTCCTGTGAACTTAACCTGCTTCTTCAGTGCTCCAGGAGAGGGAATGACCCCTCAGGAGGCAGGGGGGCATCTGTGAGACAGTGACTGGGTTATTGACTCTCCCTCCCCCCGCCCCTTCTTGTTTGAAATCAAATAACTAAACTATTGGTCATCCTATGCATCAGGGAAGGGCTATAATAGGGCAGAAAGCAAAGTGAAAAGAAACTCCTTACCTTACTTTCCAGAGACCTTAAAAGAAAGATGTTCCCAGGGAATAGTGAAGATGTTTGGATAACAATCCTGAATGGGACAAGGGTGAGGGGAGAAAGGGTAATTCCTTTTTCCCTGTGAACTGCCCACATCCTCTGTGGGTTGAATGTGTCCCCCTAAAATTCATATGTAAAAGTCCTACCCCTAGCACATCAGAATGTGACCTTAGTTGGCAGTAGGGGCAATGGAGTATAATTCATGTTGAGGGGGTCATACCCATGGATTAGGGTCAATGCTACTCCAGTATGACTGATGTCCTTATAAAAAGGGGAGGTTGTAGCAGACACACACACAGGTAGAATGCCCTGTGAAGATAAGGGCAGAGATCACACCAATACTTCTATAAGCGAAGGAACATCAAAAATTTCCAGCAAAGCTACCAGCAATGAGGGAAAACAGGCATGCAGAACTCCCTCATATCCCTCAGAAGGAAACCGCCCTTTTGACACCTGGATCTCACACTTCTAACTTCCGAAACTGAGACAACACTTCTCAATTTGGGTAGATTGCTGCACTTCTGTTGTTGAAGCTGCCCAGTCCCTGGTACTTTGCTAGGACAGTCTTGGCAAATGAATACTCTTCCCCCTCCTGCGTGTAACCCCCCCTCATACCACCTCCCCCCCAACAGAGTTCCCTGGACTGGGCTGGAAACAACTGTGAAAAGAACGTGGCTGTCTAAGGGCCTGGGGAGAGAACCTGGTGCCCTGCTTCTCAGCCAAAGCTCTGGGGAAGTTGTGCAAGTCTGTGGAGAGTGGGTCAGTGTGGGGACTTGAGTCCAGGCAGATGTGACTTCAGCAGCCTTGAAGATGTCCGGTCCGGAGAGGCACAGGGACAACTGAGTGGCACAAGCAATCTGCAGCTCCAGCATCAGCAAAGAGGGCAATAAGAAGAGGCAGCAAGAATGGCCGGCGCCTGGCATTAGTGTTCATAGAAGAAAAAATAAGCTGATGGCTGTCATGAAGAAAGATCTCCTTCAGACCAATGTCTCTCAGTTCTATTTAGGTTGAGATCTGAGGGGACTGGCACTTCAATTACAGGCCCAATATCAAACCTTGAAACAAGATTTTGGGCACTGTCAGAGAAGTCCCATGTGGAGAGTGTGCACGGAATGGACAAACACAGGCCTGCCAGTGGGGGGCAGGGAGGGCAATGTAGACCCTGCAAAGCAGTGAGGTTGCTTTGTGGGATTGAGTTTGTAAAGTCTTCAGCTGCAAGAGTGACCCACTGTTCCCAGACACAAGAGCTGGTCTGTCTGTGGTATGGGTCTGTGTTTGTTTTCTGTGTTTGTTTCTGATGACAACATCATCAGAAACAAACACAGACCCATACCACCTGCTCTGGGGAGGCCTCCAGGTGGGCCCGTCCAGCTAAGTAAACACACTGGGACTGAGGGATCAGGTGGGGACACTGCCCAAAGCTCTCACTGCTTCCTTGGATGTTTGTTTTCACCTCTTGCCAAAGAAAGTTTGAAGGAGTTTTTAAATAGGTGGAAACAAGTTACATAAAGTTCTTTATGAAGCTCTGAAACCTATTTGCCAAGGGCTTATCCAGAGGCATAACTCGATGAATGGAAAAGCACCAGTTTTAATCACAGACATGAAAGTGGCTGAAAGTCTGTTAAACTCTGCAATTCAGGCTGAGACAAAGCTATGAGCCTTCACAAAACTCTGTCCAAGGAGATCAAAAGGAAGCACATGCTAGGTTATTACATGAATGCTTCATTTCTAAAGGGGAAACCTCCCATTCTTGGAACCTGTTGCACAGGGAAAGTGTGTAGCCCCAGGCGGCATTAAGTAATAAAGTAGCATTCAAGGAGAGTTTTAAGTGAACGTAAAAACTTAAGCCCTGTGTAGTCACTTTTAGAATAAAATAAGTCAACTGTTGTAGATTATAATGCTCCAGGCGGTGCTTACCAAGGGAAGGGAGTTAGTGGTTTGGCCTGTGGCGGCCCTGCTGATCTCACTGTCTGCTATACTTGGCCAGTGGTGAGTAATCGCAGCTTTTTCCTCTTCAGTTTCACTCGTGTGAGTTATTGCTCATCAGACCATGGTAAATTCCATCAGAAACCACATAGTAGTATTTCATGTTTACCAGCTAGAAGGATACCACCTTGCCAAACCTCTGCTTGAGAGTGGAGGCAACTTTCTAAATTTGCCCTGATATTGAGGTTTCTATTGTTGCCTTATTCAGCAACCTCCACTTAGGACAGACTCTCTAGATCAGAAATAAAGTTCATGTTAAACTCTTTGAATGTGGCAGCCACAAATCCTACTATCTCTTTGCAAGAAAGCAGGGTTTTATTTTTGGCAACAAAGTAATACAATTTACTTTATTTAATAAGATAAAAATTAATTTAATAAAAGATTATTAAATTTGTTTATCTGTCTATTCAACCACCCACCTACTTATTCTTTTAGCTGATAAATATTGATATCTTACGTTGTGCCCAGTCCTGGTGCCATGTGGTAGAGTTACAAAGATAATGACAACAATAACAAGGAGAGTGATGTCACCAAAATGGTGACATAGGAGATCTCTGTCCAGCCTCTGTCCTCACACAAAGCTCAATAATTAGACAGTTAAACATCAACAAAACAACCCTGAGAAAGCTTTGGAGTCCACTTGAGAAGTTTTAGTGACACAGTGGCGCAAAAATCTGAGAATATGCACAAAAACCAACTCCAGTAGCATCTTTATAGACTCATCCCCCAAAATAAAGAAAGTGAAGGAAAGGATAAACAACTGGGATTACATCGAATTAAAAAGCTTCTATACAGCAAAAGAGACACCCTACTGATTGAGAGAAAATTTTTGCATACAATACAACTGATAAGGGACTGATCACAAAATTCTACAAAGAGCCCACATGACTCAACAAAAATAAAGTGCACAATTCAGTCAAAAAGTGGGCAGAAGAGCTAAAAAGACACTTCCCCAAAGAGGAAATGCAAATGTCCAACATATATATGAAAAAATGTTCAACATCATTTATAATCAGGGAAATGGAAATCAAAATCACAATGAGATACCACCTGACACCAGTGAGAATGGCACCCATTTAAAAAAAAGACAACAACAAATGTTGGCGAGGATGTGGAGAAAAAGGAATTCTCCTACACTGCTGGTGGGAATGCAAACTGGTCCAACCACTATGGAAAGCTGTGTGGAGGTTCGTCAAACTACAAAAAATGGAGCTACCATATGACCCAGCAATTCCACTCCTAGGATTTACCCAAAGGACACAAAAACATTAATTCAAAAAGATGCCTGCACCCCTATGTTTATTGCAGCACTATTTACAATAGGTAAGATATGGAAACAACCCAAATGCCCAAAAATAGATGACTGGATCAAGAAGATATAGATACACAATGGAATACTATTCAGCAATAAAAAAAGATAAAGTCATGCCATTCATAGCAACATGGATGGATCCCTTCTAAGGGATCAGGCTCAGTGAAATAAGCCAGAAGGAAAAATAAAAATAACAAATGGTTTCACTTACAGGAGGAACATAAAGGAACAAAATAAGGAATCAGGAAAAAAAATAACAATAATAATAATAATAATTTTTAAAAAACAACAAAATTAGCAGGCAACTATGAATCAGACATTCTGTGAGGGAGGGGGAGGAAAAGGGATCGAAATGAGAGAGAAAGGCACAAGGGACTTGGTTCAAGGGTGAATTGGTAGTGGGAATTTTATGGGAATACACAATGATGTAAAAGATAAAAATTAAAAAAAATTTTAAAAAGGCAGCTTCATTTTTCCTGTATCAATCCATTCCCAAAGCTGGCATTGTTGTTTAGAAAACTCCCAGCAAGAAAGAGTTCCCCTTGCCAGGAAAGAAAGAGCAGGGGAAGTGGCTAGTTTCTCCAGCCTTTGGAGAACCACACAAAGGGCCTGGTTTCGTTTTATCCCAGATAGCCAATTAAAGTTGAGATGTATAGAGATGGCTAGGATCAAAAGAAAAAGAAGGGACTTTTAATAGCAGCTGTGCAGTGGGAACAATCACGGTTCAGTGACCTATTCTATAGACAAACTCGAAACTTTCACCACTGAAGAAGAGCGGAAAATTATAGAATGGTTATGAAAAGAGATAAAGGCTGAAAACTTCCCAGACACAGGGAGGAACATTCAAGTTCTTAAAGCTAAAAGGTCACCCTGATATTCCAATCCAAAGAGTTCTTCTCTAAGATGCACTAAAATAAAATGGTCTAAAGTCAAGACAAAAGGAGAATTTTTAAAGAAATAAGAGAAAAAAATTACTCTCATAGTGAAAACCCCACATGGCTATCAGTGGATTTCTTGGTGATCTTCCAGGTCAGGGAAGAATGGGGGAACATAATCAAAGAGCTGAAAAGACTGTTAACCAAGAATATTTTACCCAACAGAACTATTATTATCCAGAAATGAAGGTGAGATAAAGACTTTCTATCATAAACAAAAGTCAAAGAAATTTATCATCACTAAATTTACTTTACAAGAAATATTGAAAGCAGTTTTTCAAGCTGAGCTACAAAAACATTAATTAGCAATATGAAGTGAAAATATACAACACATTGGTAAATATAAACATGTTAGTCAGATTTCAAATATTCTGATCCTGTAATTGTGCGGTGTGTTAAATTACTTAACTCTAGTATATGAGTTAGAGGACGCAAGTATTTAAAATAGCTATAACTACACTAATTTAAAATGTAAGCAATATAGAAAGATGTAAGTTTTGATATCAAACACATAAAAACAGGGAATAAAAAAAGGGTAGACTTTTATATGCAGTTGAAGTTAAATTCTTGTCAGCATAAAATAGACTGACATATGTTTAATAACAGATACATAAAAATATAAAAATGGTTTATATAAGCCTCATGGGAAGGCTTATAGTAGAATCACAAAAGATAAAGGGATTCAAAGTATACCAGTGCGAAATAGCCAAAAACAATAAGATGTTATTAGTAAGTTCTTATTAATAATAACTTAATATAAATGGATTGAATTCTTCAATCATGAGCCTGGACACACACACAGGGACATTTTTAGTGATGAGAAAGAAGGAAATTCTATTATTTCTGACTACATGGATGGAAGTTGAGGGCATTACAACAAGTGATATAACTTAGAGAAAGACAATACTATCTACCACTTACATGTGGAATCTAAAAAAGTTTAGCTCATAGAAGCAGAGAGTGGAATGGTAGTGTAAACAAAAGAGTCATCAGGTTTTTCCGCCGTCCCCTCAATTATAGACCCCTGTAGGCCTGCATACATGCCTGATGGCGGGCACCTGGAGTAGGGTGTGGAACTGCATGAGTGGGCACAACTGAGCCAGAGACTGGGCTTATAAGTGGAAGAAGCAGTGGCAGCAGCAGAGAACAGAGTATGGAGCAGAGGGCCCTTGGGGTGCAGCAGAGAGACCACAGAACGCTGCCAGAGAGCCCAAGAGAGTGAAGATTCTCTGGGGGCTAGGAGGCCTGCCAGCCCAACTCCTTTCCTCTTTGACCCATCTGCACAGCTCCAAAGAGAAACCTGCTCCTGGTGTTGTCCTGCCTCTACAGGTGGTTACCTGGACCTGATGAGGGGATAAGGCGGGGAGGGGAGAAATGGATGGTGTTTGTCAGAGGTCAGAAACTTCCAGTTGTGAGATGTGTGGTGTGGTGATTATAGTGAATAATACTGTATTATATACTTGAAAGTTGCTGTGAGAATAGATCACCACAAAAAAGAAATGGTAATTTTGTGTCAGGATAGAGGTTTAATACTGGTGGTAATCATTTTATACTATCGAATGTATATTGAATGCATCAAATCAACATGTTGTACACCTTGAACTTACGTAATTGTTGTATGTCAAGTATATACTAATAAAGTAGGGAGGGTAATCAATAATGACAAACTCTTACATAATGCTTACCACATTTCAGGAACACTTCTATGCACTTAACATATTGGTAATGTTTACAATAATTTAATGAGAAGATATTCTTTTTATTCCCATTTTACACATAAGGAAGCTAAGATCAATAAGATAAGAAACCTGATCAAAGGTATTTACAAAGTAGTTAAGTATCGCAAATATGAAACTCACATTTTCAGGCCTAGGTATCAACACAAGCTTGCAAAAATCATGATGTAAGGTGGTTTCATGTAGGACAAAAAATGTGTCTTAGGTTCTCCCCAGAGCAGAGCAGTTGCTGAGTTCAGAATTCATGGTAGTGCATAAGGATGTACTCTCTAGAGCAATCAGTAAGGAACAGATACAAGACTGGAAAAAGGAAGAAGCCGGAGGAAGTTCTGGTGCCAGCCTCATGGCACAGAGAATATGGGTATAAGTTATAACTGTCTAGAAGCAAAGGAACTAAACTTTTGAACTCGTTGCCTAGTGAGGATCTCTGTGGTTGGGTGCCTACAGGGCACTTTTTGTCTATAGGTAAGTGGTAGAAGTGGTAGAACAGGTGAGGCAGCTCAAGTACCCCAAATCAATCCTCTTAAGGTTTAAGCCATTTGTAGCAAGCGTGCGGCAGCTGGGAGATGGTGTGCACATAACTCGTCAGAGAAATATAAGAGGATCTGGAAGGGAAGGTCTTAACAGCATCCACTAGAGTCTACCTGTTGTCACTCATGGGTAAATTCTGATTGGTTAAAGTTTCTGGGTATGTTAAAGAGATAAGCCACAGGTCTCACTCACTACTGCATTGGGCCTGAGCTTGTGATAACTATTTGCTCTGTTCCTGCTCCATTACCCTTTAGGGATTCCCCCTTGCGCTTGGCTACCACTTCTGCTAGTAGGTGACTAGCCTGGTGATATGACCTTCAATTCTAGGGGTCTGACACCCTGGTTACCATGCCTTGGTTGCATGATTCTGGTTATCAGGCCATGGTTCACACATCATACTTGACATGGGAGTACCAAAGAATGTCCTAGTAAACTGCTCGAGTACCAAACATTCCTCCCTACTTTCACTGTGTGTCTCAGAGTCTTACCTCCTCATTATGTTGAGGGCCAATTCCCATGAAAGTGTAGTATCTCATTCCTATTTTGTAACCAGGCAGCAACCATAGCTGTAAGCCTACTGGGATTCTTATGTGTCCCCTGATAAGAGTCATCCTTCCACCCCTGGAAACAGGACGTTGAGACCCACAGTACCTGATTTGCAAGGACAAAATGTGCAAATTCTTGAAGTGGGAATAGTGATAAGTGGGGCCACCTCCTACCTCTACTAATTGATTAACAGACTGATATGTTCTACCTATTGATAACACAGGACCCCATGTCTCACTGTCATGCTGGTACCTCAGCTGTGCTTTAAAAAACTGATTCAACACTCTAGCAGATCAGCAGCCTCTGGATGATGTAGTATGTGGTAGAACAAGTGGAACCTGTAGTCTGTAGTCTTGTACCCATGATCTCACGTCCAAGTTATTGTATGTAAATTTCGTGACAGCAAAGCAGGTGCCCTTGAGCCCTTGGATAGCGATCTGAGGCCTGTGGGCAGGAAAGGCAAACCTAGTCCTGGAATACACTCCAAGCTTAAACAAAGGAAGTGCTTCACTTTTCATGGTGGACATGCTCCAATATAATCAGGTTCCCAACAAGTCCCTAGTTGTTCTACTTGAGGACAGCTACCTTATTGGGGACTCAGTGTTGGTTTCTGTTTCTAACAGGTCAGATATCAGTAATATGAGCAATTAGATCTGTATTGGTGAGAGTTAGCCCATGGCTCATAAATAGTGTCTTTTTCTCTTCCATCGTGGCTTCCATTTTTTTCTCTTCCATTCATGGGGCCTATTGTATAAACACTGGGATGGCCAAAGGCAAAAGAGTGCTGACATCCATTCAAAGAGTCACTCTGTCCGGTTGGTTACTTAATGCAGCTTCTGCACAGAAGCTTACTGGTGGGCATTAAACGTGTGATACAAAGATGCTTAGTTTTGAGTCTACTCTCCTATGATCATCTACATGCTTCATCTCCACATTGTTCTATTTCTGAATCTTGCAATATTTCTGCTTCTAAGTCCCTCATCAATGGCCTGACCTGTTCACTACTGTCATGAATAGATACATGTATCTCCTAATCACAAGCCACTTCTCTCTAGAACCCTTGTTAGGCTGGAGGAAAAAAAAATTACAGAATAAAACCATAAATGTCTGTAGTATCTACCCCTCCTCACTAATCTTGCCTTTATTTTAGGGAAATGGCTTTGGAGAGGTTACCTTGCCCTAATCTCCTGTTCTCCATCCCACTGGCCGCTCCACCCCTCACTCTCTTGTTTCCCACCCCTCACTCTCTTCTATGTATTGGGTACTGGTCACCAGCTAAAGAGTTTGAAGTAAGACACTGCATCCTCATGGGGCATGTCTGTATCAGCTAACTATTTACTTTTCCCCACTTCCTATGAGGGCTCAGCTTTCGCTGCAAGTTCCAGATTACTGTTATCTAATAATATAAAACAATATATTGAGGCACCTCAAAATTATAATGTAGTATGAATATGAGAGCTCAGAGTCCAATTTTGTTCAAGCAAACAGGGAAGAATTTTGAGTGATAGAGTCTGCTAAAATATATTGGAGGGGGAGGGGAATTGTTTTCAAGGAGCTGAAGTGTGTGAATGAAGATAGCTGGCATAGAGAAAAGGAACAGGAGAATGTTACATTAGCTCTTAAGTTTGACCCTCAGACCTTGATTCAGTATTATAAGAACACTCATTCTTCTTTCTTTCCTTCCATCCCACCTCCATTCCTATTTACCAAAGGCAACCACTTTCAAATTTTCTAGCTATTTATTATGGCATTTCAATTTTTCTAAAATTACTGCCATATTTTTTACTTTTCAGTTTTAGAAATTATTTATTACAAGGGAAAATGGAAATTTAGCTATCTTGCAACTTACTCCCCACTCATGCACACTCCTCCTTACCCCACACTTAATATAAACTGATAGTATCATATTTGGTTAGAACAATATTCAATGATTACACTTTGACTACTTAAATGTTATTTGTAATAGATATGACCTGTATGTCACAGTTACATTTCCTTTCTTTGAACTCCTTCTTCAAGTTAATGATTACATTTTTTGCTTGCTTAGTGTTCTTGTGTAATATCACTAGCTTGTCTCCAAACTCTGACCTTGAGGTAGAACTTTTTTCAGTATATTTACTCATAAATATTAGCTAGCCTATTCCTTTCATTTTCTGAGGACAGGCTAGAGGGGAGGTATTTTTCCTAAATGTATGATCTCTAATCTTGCACTAACAACATGGTTCTAGAGCTTCATTCCCTCTCCCCAGTGAATTAAGTTGCTCCCACCCTCACACCCCCAATCCAACTGCTTCTGTCTTGGTTTGAGCCTCCTAATGTTGGTTGTACATGACAAAACGGTGGCTGCCACGAAAGAAGGAGAGAAAAGTAGGGAGTGAAGGCGGGGCTGGCTCAGAGACAGCATGCCATGTAAGGAAATATGAAACTATCTTTTTGGGGTAATGCAAGAACACTAGGAGTTTGGGAAGCTTTTACTGATAAGGCAATAAGTTTCAACCATCTTGAACTACAAAGACCTTAAAATAGATATTTATAAAGAAAAAACAGCAAATGAACAAACAAAACAAAACAAACCCATAGACTCTGACAACAGAACAGTGCTTCCCAGAGTGAAAGGAGAGGGAAGGGAATAGGTAGAGGAAGCCGATGGCTGGTAATAAAAGGTGATGGGGTATTTGCTGGTGGGTATGGTGTGATATATGCAGTTCCTAGAAACTGTACACTTGAAGCATATACAGTGTTATAAACTGCTGCTTCAGCAAAAAGGTAAAATATCTTTTTATGCTTCAATACATGTAACAGGCTTTCATTTCACATAGAGGACAAACAACCTCTCCCCCAATCACCAAAAACAAGCATCAAAAAAGCCGTGCTTTGCCCCATTGACAGTGGAGGGCACCATTAATCTAAGAATAGTAAGCCATTCCAAATGTACAACAAACCTATGCAAAGCTACCAACAGATAAAAAAGGAGAAACAATATATCTCAAATGTTGAAAATCCTCCACCATTTCAAGGGAGATAAAAAAATAAAACAAAAACCCAAACAATAACAAAAGCAACTCTGAAACAAAAGAAAACTGCAACACAGCATTCCAGACTGAATTAAATAACCTCAACCTGTTCAGAAACATGAAAAACTATCTTTAATGAGAAATTAAAAACATAAATGGATTTGGAACAAAAAAAGGCAGGAAGAAATTGAACTTACTTGAACTCAGGAAATAAACAGAAAAAAATCATTTCAGAATTGATAATTAAATGTAAAAAAGATAACTGTATTAGTTCCCTAGAGTATTGTAATAACCCCAAACTAGGTGCCAACAGAAATTGATTCTGACACAGTTCTGGAGGCAAGAAGTCATAAAGGTGTCAGCAACATTGGTTTTTCCAGGGGGCTTCCAGCAAGTTTAATCGCTCTGTTCTTTGGTTTGTAGATATAACATTCTAATCTTTGCCACCATCTTCACAGTACTTTATCTTCTACATATCTTCTTCCCTACTTTCTGAGGACATTTGTCATTAGAATTAGGGCCACCCAATAATCTAGAATGAGCTCAAGTTCTTGAACTACATCTACAAAGACCCCTACCTTTTTCCAAATAAAATCACATTCACGGGATTCAAGTGGACATATCTTTTTGTGTGTGTTGGCTGGGGGACTGCATTCAGCCCACTGCAGCACCCAAGAGCGAATGGATTCAAGTGAAAATTTAACAAGTGGCACTGAAGACAGGCAAGGGAATGTAGGTATAATTGGAGTCCTTGAGGCATATATAACCATGAAATTATTTAAAAATATAAGTGATGAAAACGTCCCAGAAATAAAACATGAATTTGCAAATTGAAAGAATTTACCAGCTAGCTGGGAAAATTTCAATTTGGAATGATCTACTTCAAGATCACCTAAGAAGCCTACCTGGTTATCATGTAGCATATCTGATGTTCTGGAGCCTCCTTGGTGGTGCAAGGGGGTTAAGTCTCAGCACTATGAAGCAATCCCCAGACACTGCAGCACGAATTCAATGCCAGGCCAGGGAGCTTCCCACATGGCGCAGCAGACCTCTCCATTCTCCCCTGCTGTTCCCCTCAGCAGTGTATTTCAGTAGATTCTTCTGTTGTGTTCCCCCCTCTGTCTCTGGTGAACCCTCTCACGGCCCCCCCTCCACCACACACACACCTCTGGACTACACCATAGCTCTTGTATGTATAAATAAATAATAATTTAAAAAAGTAAAAAATATCGATGTTCTTTTACCAAGTTCACACTGGCTCAGTTACCAGAGCTGTATAATAAGTATCAAAATCAGGTAGTATGTACCTTTCAATATACAATTTTCTGGGCCTCAGAGTGTCCTCACACAAATTATCTTGAGCATTCTTTTGGATAGACAAGGATTGTACATTTATTTCTGTTTTAGTTACTTGGAAAGAGAGGAAGGCAATCTACCTTCGACTGTAGGAAGGTGATTGAAATGCTTTTAAGGATTCACGACTCTATTCAGAAATTACAGAGGGATTCAATTTCATTCTGGCTGTTGTTGCTTTAGCAATGGCCACAAGAGGGGAAAAGTTGATATACTTTTACTTTTTTTTTTTTTTTACTATTTTTTATGGTCCTTCTTATTATTATTTGCCATTTTCTATGTTCCCCTTTTAGAAGAAGAGGGCAAATGAGGGATTGAGTCTGAGGACTGGGCAATGGTCTAGTTCTGTATAGTCTGTGGGTTTCCCAACCAACCGTACAGTGACCAAGGAGGAGGGGGTTCTTCAGTGTGCCTGTTTGGATTTGTACTGCTGCTTGAGAATTATTTTGATTTTTTAAGACCCATCTGAAAAACAGAAGATCACGGTAGAGGCCAGGAAGATACCAGGAAGCACCGGTTCTCTATAGAGCTGCACAGACGGGTCAAAAGGGAAGGAGTTCTGGAGCCCTCAATGGCTTTTTATGCTTTTTAACGGTCTCTTGTAGGGAGGCAACCATGTGCAGGGCAGGCAATGGGGCTGGGGGGTTGGGGGGCCTGGGGGCCAGGATGCTGGCAGGCCTCCCGGCCCCCAGCAAATCTTCACCTTCTTGGGGCTCTCTGGTGTCGTCTTGTGGCCTCTGCTTCACCATCTGTATTCTCTGCTGCTCTGCTGCTGCTGCTGCTTCCTCTGCTTATAAGCCCAGTCTCTGGCCCAGGTGTGCCCATTCACACAGGCCCACACCCTACTCCAGGTGCCCGCCATCAAGCATGTACAAAGGCCTGCAGAGGTCCATCATTGAGGGGAGGGCGGAAAAACCTGACAGTTCTCACGTTTACCCTACGATCACCTTTAATTGATCACAGATTTTGGTAGAAGAGAGATGACCTAAGTTTAGAATATGTTCTGGCTCAATCAAGAAACTGCTTGTCTTGTATCTGTTTGAAAATTAAAAATGTTTCTGCAAACTTGTTTGGAGTCACTCTCCTTGCTTTCTCTTCTCTATCCACTCTCCTTTCACTTCGTTAAAGCTCATTACTCTTCAAGGCTGTCATACATGTTGCTTCCTTTGCCAAAAATACTTGTTTCTTTTACCACAACCTTTACTTCCTGTCTCTTGCTTCACCTACAGTTTTCAGCTTGTTGAGTCCTGTATGCATAATGTAACATGACTCTCTAATTACTCAACAATTCCACCTCGTAGAAACCTATTCATTACCTTCATAGTCCTTATCCTGTTCTGTTACATACATCTGCGTGATCTGAATAGCACCTGTCCCCCACCATAGACTCTAGTTCTGTAAAAGTATGCTTGGCTTCCCAAACAGATATACCCTCAGGTATATCAAACTGGTATATCCTCAGCATTACCCAGGGGCTTGGCATACGACCTGGAGTCTAGTGTTTACTAAATAAATGAAGGTGTAGTTTTTAAGACCCAGAGTGAAATGTTAACATGGGATAGGAGAAAGTGAAAGCAGCAATCACTGGCATCACAGCCAGAGCTCATTGCCATTCAGGTCCCATAGCAGCTGAGGAGCAGTTCATGAGCTGTAGCAATTTCAGTTGTCCGATAGCTGCATTGGAATCTGAGTGGTGAAAGCAGATGTCCCTAGTTCCTGCTGTGCCTCACATGCTGATCACTTTTCAACTACGCTCTCTGCCTCTCATTAAATGTCTATTAAGAGAAATTTTTTCATCATTAAAAAAATTGTCCTTATGAGAAAGTTAATACCAGTGCATTACAGAAAAATTAAATCAAAGTTATAGAACACCAAATTTCATTAGGTAGAAAAAAATTAACAGCTTTAGATAATACCCTTTCAGATAATATATACATACATTGTCTTTCTATAAATGAAGATACTTGTGGATACTATTTTGTAATCACAAAGCATCAAAGTAACACATGACTAACTTTTTTTTTTTTTGGAATTTGGTGTCCCGGTAACCCTTTATATTTGGAGATCTTAGATCTGTTCCAGTGTTCCACTATTGCAAATAAGACAAAGTAAGAATAACTGGCTGCAAATAGAAATCTATAAAGAAGTTCATCTCCACAAAAATATAAATCCATACATTTATCATAGAACCATCTCATGTAATTTATATTACTATTCTAAAAGCAGTAGCTGTGGATATTAATTTTCTTATTTAATTGTCAAATTAACCAACTTCTTGTTTCCTGAATTGCTTAAGCCAGCACTCTACTAGAGATCACAGAACTTCCATTAATAAGAAATGTCAAGTTCTGAACATGGGACAAAGGGGCACAAACAATTATTTTGATGGACTTTGATGCAAAAACAGGTCAAAGACTCAGACGATGAGTGTAATTAACTGGCAGCACAGTCCTATTGCAAACAATATTAGGGATACATGAGCAGGAGGATTTGTTGTGACAAAGGGATTTTTTTCATAACCCCAAGGTGGGGGGGTAGCGGTAGTATCCCTGAGTTGTAGAGTCTGTTTGAATTCACACAGAGTGTCCTTCTGCCCTGTTAACCCAGTCATTTCAAACGTACCCAAATTATCCTCTTAGCTTTTCTCACAAGGTTGTCGCAAGATGTCTACTCTATTCCCAGCATCTCCTTAAGATGCAGGCAGGAAGGAAAGGAGGCCACCCCCCTTTAAGGAGCTTACTAGAAACCCCTCTCAGCACCTTTCGCTACACCTCATTGACAAGAACTGTATCACAACATCATCCTTTTGATATTGGAGGATGGACAATGACAACAGGTAAGCATGTTGCCATCTCCATACAAATCAGGGTCCTATTAATAAAGAATCAAAAATGGGGCCTCCCCAGTGGCGCAGCGGTTAAGCGCTGCGCTGTGGAGCTGTCGGCAGCGGCGACGCGAGTTCGACGCCCAGCCAGGGAGAATCCCACATGGTGCGGCAGACCTCTCCTGCCTTACCCGCTGCTCCCCTCAGCAGTATATTTCTGATCTGCCTGTTCTGCTCCCCACTCTGTCTCTGGTGAACCCTCTCGCCGCCCCACGCCTCTGGCCCGTACCCCAGCTTGTATGTATAAATAAAAAATAAATCTTTAAAAAAAAATAAAGAATCAAAAACGGAGGGGTGGACAACTAGCAGTCACTCCTATACACAATTTTGGAAAAGGCAGCTTAGGAAGACTTCTGGAAATTTTAGTTGCCATAAAATAGGGGGAAATGTAAAAAAGTGTTTCTCAATAGGAAGATCTGTTGGTCTGCCTATTAAAAGATAGGATGGGGAAAACCCAACTTGATGGACAACATTCAAGTATCACAGTAAGAAACGCCAAGAGAAACAGTAGCGTGTGCCAGCCGAGCCATCTGTCCTTCAGCCCTAATATTTAAACTGTGGACAGTTCTAACATAAATGACACAAATGTAGAGGCCAATGTCTCCAGATTAGGACACTTCTACATCAGGAACACTTGGGAGCAGGAGCTTTTATGTGCAAGTAATAGTCTGGTGGGTATACAGGGCAGGACATAAAGTAGTGTGTGGCCAAGTCACAGTGGATGGAAGCCAAACCACAAGTGCCTTTAAGGTGCCTACAGACTTTAGAAATAACAATAGGCCAGCCTAGAAACACTGGGTAATAAAGATACAGCAGTTACATTACTACCTCTGCCCCATTCTCCCTTCCTCTCCCCTATCACAGTTCATCCTAGGTTGACCAAATAATGACATCAACAAAGGGCATCTGGCTGATTGCATTCTATTCTTTATATATGACTTCTCCATCCCTCCTCAAAACAGTTTTGACCAGTGGCTCCAACCACTTCAGAAATAAGCTTGGAGGGATGCAGGGAAAGAACTGGACAGGGCTGCTGTCAAACCCAAAGAATCTACTGTCTACTGTCTCCTCCCTGAGAACACTATATGTACAGGTTAGGGTTCTTGAAATTATTCACATTTGAAAGTCTTCTTAAAGAAAACTTCATTGTAGTGAGACAAAGAAGTTCACTAAGACAAAAATGTTTATTGTACTATTAGTTTCCAGTGAAGAGAGTGAGTGTAGAGTGCTTCCCCCTGGGGACCTGGGCTAGGTGCTCTGTCCAGGTGTTGTCCAACAGTTCAATGCCAATGACAGAGCATTAGCATGGAGACTTCACGAAAGAAAGTCAAGATGTCTGCTACCTGCATGGGAGATAGTGAGTGTAAATTCTGGAAGGGCTGACTATAATGCCTTTCAATAAGGGTATAGCCAAAAACTGTGAGTCAATTCTATTACAATATCACTGCTTAGGAGGGTAGTTCTACCTTCAAGGAATGATCACACCCATTGCTCTGGACATCTCAGGTGGTTCACTACACCTGCAGTGATTTACTTTTCTCAAGAAAGTTTTAAACTGCATGTGTTTGACTATATGACAAGTTATGTAGCTAGTTATGTAGTTAGTTTAGAGGCTGCAGATAAGGAATATTACAGATCCCAACTGTTGGGGCTGTATACTTCATTTCGGAATGATTGAGGGATGGGAAATTATGGTACTAGGCAAAACGCCAGGCAAATTCAAGAACCTGGGTGGCCTATGCAAAAGGTAAGTTTATCAATGATAATAAGTGGGAACCCCTGCTGTAGTTATAAGAGAAAATGCATGTGGGGATGTGGGTGCATTAGACTTATCAAATCTCTATCACCTGGAACAGGGTTAATTCTAGCTAGTCATTTAACTGGAGCTGTCAGAACAATGAGCCATTCCACAAATTCTGACACTTCCTGACCACAACTGCCATAGCATAGTACCTAACCAATTCATATATGCTTCTCTGAGTTTGAACTGAAGAGAATAGGAACCAGTACTACTAACATCAAGGATGCTCATGAAGGTCCTGCCCTATTACATCCATATAATGTGCCTACAATTGAACTCTGGGTTTTGACATAAAGGTAAATCTAATTCCCCTAGATAACGGATATAAGAACCACGTGCACACCAATGACTGTGCGAGGAGTACAGCAGGAGCTGCTATTTGGGACTAACTAGACCAGCACTGAGATTCATTATATGGCTCCCCTAAAAATCCCTGTAGGCTCAGGAATAAATTTACTATATAATTTCTGAAGTTCAGGTTGACAGGGCAACCATAAAGATCTGTGATACTAGCTATGTGACAATAATGATGAAGAAAATGTAGCTATAAAACATACGGTGTTCTAAAACCACGTCTGTAAGATTACATTCTAGTTCAGGAAGGAGAAGCACGTGCTCTTAAACAGGAAAAACACTTGCATCCCAGGCAACCCCCGCACACAGGGACTATTCAATAAGCTATGTCCATACTGAAATGGTTTAACTGAGTGGACTCGTGGTCCTAGTTCTCTACACGTTTTGGCAAAGTGGGAATTTATAATGAAGAAGTTTAATCTTTGTGAAGGCAGTTTTCTATTTTTTTTTAAAGATTTATTTATTTATGCATACAAGCTGGGGTACCGGCCAGAGGTTTGGGGCGGTGAGAGGGTTCATCAGAGATAGAGTGGGGAGCAGAACGGGCAGATCGAAGGAAATACACTGCTCAGGGGAGCAGCGGGCGAGGCAGGAGAGGTCTGCCGCTCCATGTGGGAATCTCCCAGGCTGGGTGTCGAACTCATGTCGCCGCTGCGCCACCAGGGAGGCCCAGTATGTCTATTTTTAAGTGGGGGTTACATGAAAATAATAAATTGTGGCATCATGTTGTTTTGATCAACATGCTGGTCTAGACAAAAGTTATTAAGGGGTGAATGTGGTAAGTCATGACTTACCCTGTGAATTAAAAAGCTTAGTGACTGGAAAGCCCCAATGTAACATGGAAAGTCCCCCTGTTACTTGTAGCGCTGAAGTGGAGAGTTTCTACATCCTGTGTTATAGTTTGAAAGTTTAAATTCAGAACAGAAACGTCGGGTTCAGTAACAAGGACCTAAACCTACTAGGCTGTAGGTTTACTGGTTTAGATATTGATTATAACACCCTCTAAGCTGATAAAGTGATAAACTGATAAAGATTGAGAAGACTTGGTTGGTACCCATCTGATCTGGTGGCACCTCCACCTTGGACTTTCCCAGAAGCCCACAGATTAGGCAGAGAAAAGAAAGACACTGGGGAGCAGCACCCACTCTTTATCTTAGGAATTCTCTGCCTTAACAAGTGGAGTTATAACCTTTATCTAAGATAAAGGATTAAAAATGTGGATTAAATTCTGACATTTATCCTGACCCGCAAACCTACAGGGGTGGTGGAATCAACCATAAGCAACCTTTGCTGCCTTCCTATACCCTGGTAATCACCAAGTCACCCCTTATGAACTCCAAAATAGCTTTCAGACTTTGTTCATTCTACCCCAAGTCTAGCCCACAGAGATTGTTACAAATCCTAATTACCAAGCAACAATTAGAGTGTACAAGCTATCTAACCAAATTCCAACATCAGCCCTCTGTAGCCTATCAAAGTTTACCTTCAAAATGGACATGAGTGTATTTCTAGCTCTAATCACCCCCCGAAGATATCTAAAAATAGGCTCATTCTTGCCCAGAAAAAAAAAAATGTGTTCTGACTTGTTAGGAACAGACGGAGAAAGGGTATTTTCTTCTTAAGAATCTTGCCAATTTTAATAGATGGACCTGACACAAGAGTCAAACATGAAAAAAAGATGAAGCAGTATGTTTTTTTTTTTTTTGGGGGGGGGAGAAGGAGAGGCTAAAATAATATGAGCAAAACACAAAGGCTTAGACTAAACCAAACCAAAACAAACTCCAAGAAACTATAAAATTGAGAGTACCAGAGGGGGAGGGGAAGGGGAGGGGAGAGGGGACCCTAAAGTGGGAGGGGACCTAATGAACTGTGGTGGACTATGGTTACCTTGGTGGTGGGTGTTGTGTGCTAACATATCTGAAGAGGTGTGAGCCTATACCCATATCCATACACAATTTCACCTCGATAAAAAAATTATATAAAAAATATAATCCACCAAATGCTTGGAATTTGACAGTAGTAATGTTTGGGGCATTCCATTTGCTACCCCAGACATAAAGCTTCCTAGGGTTAAAAATACAAGGCTTCTGAGAGTGCTTCCTAAATTTGCTGTCTCCAGACTGGCTGGATTAATGAAAAAATTAAATCTCATAGAAAATGTCACCACCTTCAGAATAGAGCCTCTGCTAGGCACATTTCTGCTCTCCGTGAGGTTTTCTGAGGCTGTGGGGAGCATCTCTGGAATCCGGTTATAAGTATCACAGATTTTGTAGTGGCTAAAAGTCGTAACTAGCACCCTTGAGAATCTCTTCACCAGTTTTGTACTAATCCATGCTACATATCCTGTTTGTTTAAAAAAAATTGTGCATTAATCATTTATTTTCCAGATTTCCCTTTTCTGGTAAAGGTGTTTCAAGTGGTTCACCTAAGACTTACAACTGAAAGCAACTAAAAAACTGTATTAAATATATTTAAAATAATCTTTTAAAACGTATCAAAGAGATTACAAAATAGTAAGGAATTGTCAGACAAAAAAGCAAGAAGTGAAGAAGCTAGAAAACCAACAAGCCTGGGGCCATTTTTCCCTTGAGAGCACTCCTTAAGTAATAATCTCCATGATGATCTTTCAGGATGCAGAAAGAGACAGAAAACAAACTCTGGGTCTACACAAGCTAGGGAGTCAGTCAGGAGACCACCCCTACAACAATCTGGGTTCCAGAACCTCAGCTTGAAGGTGAACAAGAAAAATTGGATTTGAAGAGAATTAAACCATAGCAAGAGTCCCTGAAGTTGCCCAGGATAGATCAAAGTTTGAACAGGCGTTCCCAGTTTGTTAGTGCCCCCTGGTGTCTAGAGGAAGGAAATGCAAATACTCCGGTGCAAACCGCTTTTATTAATAGACTTCACGAAATAACATTTTGAGAGCAATGACTAGGACAGCCATAAATCATGCTCATCATATAAGAAAAATTAGAATCAGTGAATAAAACAGACAACAGAAAAATATCAGAAACTCCGGAGGCAGAGCCCAGTTTTCTGTATTTTCATGGGCTTGTCAAATCATTCTGATACATGCTAAAGTTTGAAAACCACTGCTTAGATCACATATATATGAACCCCACCAAAAAATGTGTAAATATATTAAGTCTGAGGAAGGGCCTAAGAATGCACGTCTAACAACTTCCCAGGCGATGCAGATGCCAGACCATACTTTGGCAATTACTGGTATTTAAAAAAAAAAAAAAAGGAATTCCTGTGCAGGAGTTGCTGTACGATGGGGAGAAGGACTGTCATTTATTAGTGATTGCAGAAATTTCCTGGAATGCTGGCAATTTTCTGCTTCTTGATCTCAATCTCGGGGGCGATGATACAACTGTAATTATTAGATTACATGTTTATACTTTAATACATAATGAAATCACTGGTGTCTGTCCCATTCAATTATGTAAGCCAAATGGCACTGTATTAATCCTATCCACCATCCTCTTGCCACCCTCATTTAAATTCAACTCCCAAGTACAAAGTGCTAAATGTTATAAAATTCCAAGATCTAACCTTTTTCACTTTAGTCCCAATGTAATTAGCACTCATAAAATTAAATATTCAAACCTGGCTTAAGACTTAGTAGTATATTGCTATCTACAACTTCACTTGTTCATTCCTAAAGTAAACGTACTTGTAAAAATAAAAAACAGCTATATTAATCTTTTGCCAAAAAGTATGCAGTGAAAGAAGTTACTGTTTCAATATTTTACCCAAATTAGAAGGGAAAGGGAAAAATCCTACCATTTACTAGTATGAACTTTTTACTCCAAAGAAGCAAAAATGCTTTTTTCTCTCCAAGCATAATCTGAAAATGAAATATTGAAGGCAGGTCATGGTAACAGTAAGATCTTAGTCTTCATTAACATATGGGGGATAAAAATATTCATCCCCTGGCCTTAAATTTATAAAGCTTTTAGAAAACATGGGAAGTCTCTTTGTGGGAAGAGAGAAAGTTAAAAAAAAAAAGTCGAGGGCCTCCCTGGTGGCGCAGCGGTTAAGCGCTGCGCTGTGGAGCTGTCGGCAGCAGCGATGCGAGTTCGATGCCCGGCGGGGAGAATCCCACATGGTGCGGCAGACCTCTCCTGCCTCACCCGCTGCTCCCCTCAGCAGTGTATTTCTGATCTGCCTGTTCTGCTCCCCGCTCTGTCTCTGGTGAACCCTCTTGCCGCCCCACGCCTCTGGTCTGTACCCCAGCTTGTATGTATAAATAAATAAATCTTTAAAAAAAAAAAGTCGAAAACATCATATTAAATGGATCACGGATTTGTTTGGGGATAAATCCTCAAACAGCATTAAAAATGTCTGATTTTTGTGTTCCTACAACATTTTTCTGGAATTCATCTGAAAAATTTTTGAAAAAGACAGTAAATGTTGCCATGTTTTTACTGATAATACCAACATATCCTATTATACAAACTCTCGCCTTTACTCTGTAAGGAAACAAATACAACTGTTATCATAGTTTCTGACTTTGGCAGTTTGTCAGTAACCACCTACGCCTTGTGATGGACCACACAGGTAGGTACTTAAAAAAATTGTTCCCACAGCAAGGTGTGCAGGAGCCTTGTCTTCGAAAAGCAATTGACTTGAGACTGTGGCAAAAACATGCATTTTAGTTTTGTTATACCCACAGGTATCATGACAGTGACCACAAACACATCCAATACCCAGCATGCCTTCCCACGCCTGTGGTAAGAACTGGCCACATCTCTTTACTTGGGTTTTAGAATATTCTTGTCTTTGCACAGAGCTGCATGCAAATGCCCCTTACAATGCTTTCTTTTTATGCCATTGCACTATGACTACCTATGGATGATGCCAACTCATGACTCTACCAGCAGCAGGTAATGTGGCAGGTAGTGCTGATAGCTTAGGGAGAATCAATCCTGCATTCTGAGTGTCAGAGACAGACAATTTAGCTTGTGAAAGGCAGTTTTCTTAAAAAAAAAAGATTTATTTTTGCATACAAGCTGGGGTGCAGGCCAGAGGTGTAGGGCCGCGAGAGGGTTCACCAGAGACAGAGTGGGGGGAGCAGAACAGTCAGATCGACCAAAATACACTGCTGAGGGGAGCAGCAGGCGAGGTAGGAGAGGTCTGCCCCGCCTTGTGGGAATCTCCCCGGCCGGGCATTGAGCTCGCGCTGCTGCAGCCACCACCGACATCTCCACAGCAGTGCGCTTAACCCAATGTGCCACCAGGGAGGCTCGAAAGGCAGTTTTTGTAACCATATGACTAAACACACTAGAACATAGGAGAGTATAATTGGGATATAAGAGACTTGGAGAGTGCCCCATCCTGGTCAGGCAGAACCTGTGTTTCACCAGTCAAAATATCTCTTCTGGGAGAAGTTTGGAAGATTTCAGAAGTGACATTCACTGAAAACCTCCCACCCAATATCTTTCGTGTAATTTACCCACTATGTATCCTTCACCAAGCCTCAACTTCAGTCTTCTGGGGGATCACTTCAATGTAGAAAGCAATAATTTTTAACCAAGGTATACCAAAAGTCTGGAGTAGAGCTGATGGTGTAGACCAGTGTTCTCTTTCCTTCTCTGTTGACAATGCTCTAAATACTGAATTAGTCCCTCCAAAATTACATCTTTATTCAATTCTTCTGAGTAGAAAATTCTAGATCACAACATAACTGAACTAATTATAATAAACTGGCAGTTTTCACTTGTCTTGAGGATGAATATTACAGTGAAGCAAAATAGCATTCTTTCATTAAGGGCCACAAGCTGTACCAGTTTGCTGACACTCTAAACATTGGGACCATGGTCAAAATTAAAGTTAAGAAACCATCCCATAGAAATTCTGCATTGTTTTATCCTTCAAACCAATCTGGGCCTTGTCTTCTTATTCCCAGGTCATTATTATATGCTTTGTTTTGCTTCTGTGAGCATGTCAGTTTCACACAATAAACAAGTGCCACTTAACAGCTCTGTAAAGTCATCTGGGTCACCCAGGAGGTAGAGACAGGATTGTGGTGATTGCCCTCAGGTTAAAAGGACTTTATTTCATCATGATAGCAATTACTTGACTTGAAAAGCCAAAACCTCAAAGCATCCTAGTATTCAAGGAGGTCAGATTCTCTGCCAACAGATTCTGTAAAAGTTGTGGTTATTCCCTGTTAATTGTCCTGCTCTCCAGCATGTCCCCTAGAATTGATTTGGAAGGCTGTGGGATTTTCTAGTTACTTGGGACTCTCACTGTGCTTCATGTGAGTTGACAATGTTAATGTTGTCGCCGTTAAACCAATGTTTCTTATATATGCCATTTACTCGCTTTAGTCTCACTTTATCATAGATGGAACTGGTAAAAATTTTCAGCTTAAACTTCTGTATGGCAAATGCTTCTGAGTAATCTTCCATTTTGAAATTGAAAGTATTCACATAACAGCATTTCCACCATTACGAGTTATCTGCATTATAGGAAGTGTCCGCCATTTGACCACAACAGTCTGTATAATTAATTCATCCTCTCCTTTGACTTGTAGTGAGTCCAAGGCATCGTCATACTATCATCTAAATGCTTTTTCTTAGCATATTCTCTGGTGACTTTCTGTACCTCTTAGGTACACAACCGGAAATCAAAATGTTATTTAAAATAATTTTTCTCATATATACACAACTCCCACTCTTATATTTCCCCTGAAGGTTGAAATCTTAACCTCTTCTGTATCTTTACAGTTATCATAATGGTTAAAAGAACTGTGGGAACAGATTGCACAGGCTTAAGTCCCAACACCACCACTTGCCATCAGTGTGACCTTGAACAGATTTCTCAACCTCTCCGTTCCTCATTTACCTAATCTGTAATGTGAAGGTAGTAATACCTGGAAGCATGGGGTGGTTATGAAGTTTATATTTGTGAGGATTCAATGTGTTGATAAATGTAAAATTTACAGGACAATGCCTGACATGTAGTAACCATCATCAAATCATAGCTATTATTATATCCACAATCATATACGCCCAAAGTCTGTTCAGATTAAGCATGCTCTTTGTCTCATGATTTCTGTGCTGTTTTTTTCTTCAATTTTTCTTCACTTTATGTTTTCTTCATAAGAAAACTATCTTGATCATTTAAATAGGAAGATATCCCATATCAGCTTACAATCCAATCAAGAGACCATGAGTATTTCTCTTGGATATTACTAAAGGATACTCAAAAGAGTGAGAAACTGAGCAAAGGATAGAAGGTTTATCATACAGAATACAGAGAATTGCTTTGAGGCCGCCTACCTCATAGCCAATAGTGCTAGCTGTGAGGTCACAGGCTTCTGTGATATCAGAAACAAAAAACACATGACCAGATGTGTCACCCATGGCCAAATGAATCAAGGATGCCCCAGAGAGCTGATAACAAGATTATTTACGTGTGTACACATGTACACGTTGCCCAGAGAAGATCAATATTCTTGTTACTGAAAGCTCATGTTATATTACTTTCCTCCTTTGCAAAAGAGCACAAAGAGGGTTTTTTTTTTTTCAATTTCACTCAAAAATCTGTGAGAGATTCCCACCTACTGGGAATAAATTTCAAAACTGGTACTAGTTGAATTCTGAGTAGAGTTGTAGAGAGAATAGGTATGAAACCACTTCAACTAGAGTTCATTTAAGTAATCATATAAATCTCTGCTGACATACAAAACAATGGTAGAGACTAAACTCATTTTGCTTATTCTCTATTTCCAGGAAAATTTCACAAGAACCTTCTTCTTAGAAAGAAACATAATGCCCCATATGGCTTTTTCCTACCTCAAGAACCATTTTTCTTGAGATTCAATGTGAATAAATATTTTGGTGATCTGGCATCTGCCTCTGATGGAGAAAGAGCATCATTCTCACCTGGACAATGAGAATAACAGTAAAATAACTTTTGTTAAATATTCGAGAGCTGAGGCTTGCATAATCAATTGGATATTCCTGGTTCTAGGGTCCCATGACCTGAGAAACTCCTCAGTTGCAGACATACTGGGATTGCTGGTCACCCTGACTAGGGGGTTCAGAGCAATCAAGTGGCCTTAAATCCACGGGAAAACCCCAGAAACAGAGATAAAATGTGAGTCCTGAAGAGGAGACACCAAGTATGATACAAGACCATAAAAATTCAGTTAAAATTGTTAGTGAATTATTAAAGGTCATGCATGGTCTAGCATGAGTATACAGGATTTCTGCAGCCTCTGACAAAAAAGGAGTTTGTTCCCATTTTCAGTGTCTTCTCCATGTTCTCTACTGGGTACTGACAAAGATATAGGACAAGGCAGGAGCCCAGAAATAGACTTACCATGGCGGTGAAGGCCTGTTGGAAGGCAACAAACTCCTACTGTGGGAAAGGCCAAAATCCTGTGCACCCCCTTCCTTACCTATGAAGCCACTGGGGAAGGAGCAGCAAATTGTATTGCTTCCAGAGCATAGGTGACGGAGTTTCAATATTCAGGGTAGAAGTAGGGGAGGACAAACAACATCTACCTCTGGGTAAAGAGGGGCAGGATCGGTCTTGGCTTATGATCCCACACCAATACAATTAGAGGATCCCCTGCATTGTCAGGAGGATTGAGATTCTTTTCTTCTTAAGACCCATCAAAGATTCAAGACAGAAGTTTATCTGCCAGAGGAGGGCCAAAGAACTGAGAAAGAATCATTCTTAAAACCTAAGCATGCAAGGCGTACCCTAAAGAGGTTGAGCCAGGGTGACTGAGGGGCCCCTGGCCCTACCACCAAGCAAACAAGCACCAGATAATAAGCAGGAGAAAAGCAAAAGCATGAGAGCGGTACCTTCACAGGGACAGCTAGGAACAGAGAGTGGAATAGGATCAAGAGAAAATTGCTACAGTTCTCCAGCCTGCACTCTTAAGATAATGTAACACTGGAGGAAGTAGAAACCAGTGATATACTGAAGGTAGAACAATAAAGCCCAAGTCCAAATAATCTACTGACTAGATGGATTCAACATCCATGCTACTAAACTAGCAGAAGGAGGAACATGCTCTTTATCATAATCTCTTCTGTTCTACATAAGATACCTGGCATTTGGCGAAAAAAAAAAAAAAAAAAAGAAAGCGAGAGACATACACACATGAAAAAGGAAGAAAAAGCACCCGTTGTCAAAAGAAAAAGCAATCAACAGAACTGGACTCAGAAACAATCTATGTTGGAACTATGAGAGGGAGTTTAAACTAATTTCTATTAATATATTATTTATCTATACTAAAGATTCTAGTGGAAAAGTGGGTAACATGAATCTGTGGATGTGTGGGACCCATGAGCACAAAGGGATGCCTGTACTTCAGACTAGAACACCGGGCAATTTCTTCACTACAGTTAACTACTTTTTAGGGTAGCTGTAATCTCTTACTTTGTAATAATATAACTTTGAGTGAAGGTTGGTGAGGTGAGCGTTCTCCCTCGCTTAGTTCTTCCTCCCCTTTTCGACTGTTTTTCTAGTCTCACATCTGCAAAACCAGACAATCAGACAGTCAAAGCAGTAGAAATAGCTCTGTCAGCACCTGTATTGATAGTAGTGGCAACAGCTGAAAGAAGCTTGAGACTTTCCAGTACAAGTACTGTAATCCTGCAGTTCTAGACTACCTGTGGTTGGGCTGCGGTTCTTTAATTGCTAAGGCTTTCATTTGAGGTTAGCTGTGTAAGGCTGTGGGTGATATGGTTGTAGGATAGAGGTAGGTGAGGGTGTTACAGGGCAGGAGAGAAGTCACCCCCGAAAACCCAGACCTGCCCTGTTCTAAATGGGTTCTGCCATCTGCTGCATCAATATAAAACATATAGGACCTTTTGTGGAAAGAAACTTTAACACAATTAGAAAAGACAGAGAAGACAAAGAATATACTATCTAAGTCAAGCACCCAATGTTAACCAACTCCTCGTGGGTAAAAGTCCACCCAAAGGGGATTGGCCCAAAGCAAGTCTTGAAAGCCTGCCACAAGTCTAGAAAAGCTTTTGGCAGGGACCCACACATAAGGGTCAGAAACAGTCAGACAATTCTGGGAGGAACAGAACAAAATCAAAACCAAAATCAAATAGCCATTGTTAACTTCCCCATGGGTCTCTCACCCACATCTCTTTCAATCAGTCCAGGCCAGTGCACCTTCTTTTCAAGTCTCTCTGCTCCTTGGGCCTTTTCTGACTTTCGATCCTTCTTCCGTCTCCTCCTGTCTTCTGTCTGTGTTCTGTCTCCTCTGTGCGTGTCCTCTGTGTGTGTGTGTGTGTGTGTGTGTGTGTGTGTCTCTCTTCTCAAGCTTCTTATATTCTGCTCAGTTCCACCCTCCCTTGGGCGGGACATGGAACCTGGGACACACCCTTCCTCCTGGGACCACCCTGTTGCAAGGGTACTTCTGAATGAGAAAGTTAGGCAATAGGTACAGATAGTCAGTTTGGAACAGACAGTGGAACCTAAGACCATTTATCAATCTGAGCAATCAGTGGGAAGAAGGAACCAGCCCCCACACCCCCTGCCCAAAGCCCAGGTGTCTCAAACCCATTTATCAAACTAAATGGGGAACAATCAATTGGAGTCAGGGTGCCCCCTCCCCAAACCAATTAAAAATGGAATGATCAGAACACCAACACAGTAACACAGTGCTGAAGGGCCGACCAAGGCTGGTTCTGGAAAAGACAGACCAATTAACATGGGAAAATGAGTGAGCCTCAGTAACCTAGGACACCCCAAGGGCCCCAACCAGCAAGACATACAACTCAGCAAGACGCTCAATAGCTGAACAGCCTCACCTCTTGCCCACCAAATCCAGCCAAACTCCTGCTTTGCATCCCTTCAGCAGCCACCTACTCTGGGCCCCTCTCTTCTAAGAGAACAATCCCTTCCTTCCTATCTGTCAACAAATCTCCGGATTTTCCGCCTAACTCTCAGTCTTGATGTTAAATTCCTTCCCTAAGACAAGAAACTAGAGCAGCCTCTGGGGGTAACTGGACCCTAAAGGCCCTATACACTTCCTGGGAGATAAGGGACAATGTGAGATTTTGGGGGAGAGGCAGTTTTCTGAATATTTTAAGTAAGTAGGTTTCAATATTTCAGTTCTGTCAAAAAAAATGTAAACCACATACATAATCAAATATTTTCTGTAAGTCACATTAAAAAGCAAAAATAAACAGATGAAATTAATTTCAACCTATTTTATTTTATCCATTATATTTAAAATATCACTTAAATAGGTAATCAATATAACAATAAAATATTTCACATTATGAAAGGAGAATTTAAAATCTGGGGTGCATTTTACAGCACACTTTCTTTCAGACAAATCACTTTCAAGTGCTCAATAGCCACTTATAGTTTGTTGCTGTAGTATCATACAGCGCAGCTTTAGAAACTCTCAGGTTCCCACTCTAAGACTCTTATCTCTTACATCCTCTACCTCATGTCAAACAATGTGGCCCCCTCTGCCCTCACCCCACATGCACCAACACTTCCAGGGCACCTCTGAAAATAGTCCCGAGTACTCACTGATACACCACCAGTTGATTCCTCCTCACCGGCTTCTATCCTTCCCAAGGAAGCAGACACTTGGTCCTCAGAGGACATTCTTTAAAGACTTTGACATACAATGAGGAGAGTTGAGGGGAGGGGTGAGCATGGGTTGGCAAAGGTTTCATGACTCCAATAACTCTGTTTGGTCAACAGAATCAATCGCCTGTCTCTTGATGTTTCAGTTGCTACTGAGAGATGGAGAAGAATCCCTTTAACTATATTCTCACATAATTGAATGTCATCAAATAAGGCATTTGAGGAGAATGAGGCCAGCACCAGGCACACAACTGGCTGGGCTCAGTGCAAATTGAAAATATGGGGCCTTTTGTTAAAAAATTGAGAACATCAAGATTGAGACAGCAGAGCATTAACGCAAGCATGGGGCCCCCTGAGATATGTGTCTGTCTTTCTGCATGTGAAACCCTGTAACCACACAGAAGGGACTGCTGTGAAGTGGGTCCTGGTTGGGGTTTATGTCCCTGGAAGGAAGCAAGGTAAATAGTGAGATTCCCTAAACTACCGTTGAGGAACTGGACCTTAAAGGAGACTCCAAATCATGACTGCTGGAATTCACTGAGGAGCATACATTTTTGAGACAGTGAGAACCCCTTGGACAGAGGTAACTAGGTGTTTAAGTAGGTGGGCAAGGCACTTGTCTTTGCTTATTAAAGCACAAATTAATCAGTGTCACTCACATCCCGAAAATTCCTCAGGTCAAGGTGCTGTGGACCCTGGTTGGGCAACAACAGACTGGCACTGGCAAAGGTGATTCACAGGGCTGAGTACGAGTCCCTTCAAGGCTACTTCACAGTCAACTTTCCCCCTCTCCAAGCCAGAAAAAAGAAACAGGTGGTGACAATGAATGACCCCTCAGAAGCTTCTACTATGGGGGTCTGTCGCATGGTTTCCAGTCACTGACTCCATCTGGGAGTGAGTGAGACTTCTCACCCAGGGCGGCCACTCTCTCCAGCATCTGCTGCTTCTCCCCTACTAGGAGGGTACCCACTGATACCCTACTAGGGGGACGCAGACCTCGATCTGTGGGAGATTAGGTGGGGGAGAGGGGATATGTGGGAAAGGGCAAGTTGGGCTTCCCTGATTCCAAACATTCATTAGCAGCTCTGGGTGCAATCCACCTGCACCAGATCCATTTTCCTGGCGTCCTCGCGAAGGGGACTCAGGGACTCGCCACTGCCCCTGGCCTGATGTAGGCGCAGCCAGGCTGTCGAAGGGGCCTCGTGCCCTCAGTCCCAGTTACCTTTTCTCCCCCCACTGGCGCCCAGGCCTTCCACCAAGGGCTGCTCAACTGAAAACGCCACCTGGAAGCCCGCCCCAGCGTCGTGGTGGCTTCCCCCAGGCGGCAGACCCCGCGCCTCACCTCGCCCCGCTGAGGAGAGACTTGGTGCCCCGAGTGTGAGACACTTTGGGGTCTGTCTAGTACTTCTCTGGCCCTTCAACTTGCTGCCGCCCGTTGTCTGCTACCTGGCATGACGCTTGGCACACAGTTAGGCTTAATACTCGAGTTAGCCCAGGAATAAAAGATCCCACATCCGTGTGGCTGCCGGCGAGAGGCCAACAGCTTGGGCCTGTGTTGGCCAGTAAGAGAACTTCCTAGGTCTCATGGGGTCGCCCAGCAACGACTTGGCCGTCAGAGATCAGACCGCCACTTTCAGCTCAGTCTCCTCCTTGCTGCAGTTAGCCTATTTCCCTGCCTAACGTCAAAGCACCTTTCTCATATCCCAGATTTCTTATTCAACTACATTTTAAAAATAGAGGTAACATTGTATAACATTAAGTTTAAGGTGTGTATCAAGAATCAACATGTGAAAAAAAATCCGTGTGCATTTATACTACATTAAGCTCATTACTAAAAGTCCAAATTCTGTTCTTCACCAAACAATTGACTTGATTTACATCTTTGCCTTTTACCTTATGTACCACCCTCCCCCTGTAACAGGGTGGTCCCCAGGAAAAGGGTGTGTTCCAGGTTCCCTGCCCCATCCAAGGGAGGGTGGAGCTGAGCAGGAGATAAGGAGCTGGAGAAGAGGGAGAGAGAGAAGACAGGAGAAGAAAGGAAGCAGGATGGAGCCAGAAGAGGCAGGAGGAGCAGAGAGACATGTAAAGAAGCTGCATTGGCCTGGGCTGATTTAAACAGATGTCGGTGAGAGACAGGTAGGGAGCTTAATTATAGCAATGTTGATCTTGATTTTGGTTTTGCTCTTTTCCTCACAGACTTGTCTGACTGTTTCTGACCTTTTTCTATGGGTTCCTGCTGAAAGGTGTTTTAGACTTGTGGCAGGCTTTCAGGCTTTGCTTTGGCCAATCCCATTTGGGTGGACTTTTGCCCACGAGGTGGTGGGTAACATTGGGTGCTTGACTTAGATACGATATTCTTTGTCTTCTCTGTATTATACAGAAAAGTTTATTGTATTAAAGTTTCTTTCCACTAAAGGTTTTATATGTTTTGTCTTGTTGTGGCGGATGGAAGGACCTATTTAGAGTGGGCAGGTTTGGGGGGAAAAAGGACATCTGCAACAAACTCCACAGGAGGTCCAAGATACTAGGGGCCACTAATCCCTTAATTCCATCATCATCCAGAAGAGAGGATTACCGGAAACTGAGGGGTGGAGTTAAGCAGACATGTTGGCTATATAACGAGGGTCTTTGGACCTTGGGGCTCTCTTGCTTCTCGCCAGGCTACAGCGTGCCATTGGGGTTTCCAGCTCTTCGGATCTGGCAGGACGTATTTGGAGATTTATCTCTCTCCCTCACTTTCTTTTTTGTCCCCGAGTTATTCATTTTTTTATTTCCCTTCCTTTTGTAAATAAACCCTTTTATTAACCTTTTTGTGAGTGCCTGCAATTGTTCTTATTATAAGTCCTTTTTAAGCGCACGGGTGAGAATCCACAGTCAGGCACCCCATTGTATATCGGGGTTGCCCTGTAACAGTTCTAGGGTTCCCCTCTCCCTGCCCTGTAACACCCCTTCCCTACCCCACCACCCTTTCAAACGTTTCTTCCTTTCTGGTAACCACAGGTTGGTCTTATAGCCTAAACATTTATTTTTTTAAAAATTTTAAGTCATCTTCTGTTTGGTTTACCACATGTAAGTGAAATCACGTTATTTATCTTTTTCCATCTGACTTATTGCACTAAGCATAATACCCTCTAGGTTCATGAAAATTGTTGCAAATGGCAGGAATGCCTCTTTTTATAGCTGGGTATTTTTTTTTTTTTATTTATACATACAAGCTGGGGTACAAGCCAGAGCTGTGGGGCGGCGAGAGGGTTCACCAGAGACAGAGCGGGGAGCAGAACAGGCAGATTGATGGAAATACACTGCTGAGGGGAGCAGCGGGCGAGGCAGGAGAGGTCTGCCACACCATGTGGGATTCTCCCCGGCCGGGCGTCGAACTCGCGTCGCCGCTGCCGACAGCTCCACTGCGCAGCGCTTAACCGCTGCGCCACCGGGGAGGCCTATAGCTGGGTATTCTATTGTGCATGTATACCACACCTTCTTCATCCATTTTTAGTGGACACTTAGGTTGTTTCCAGCTGTTCGCTATTGTAATAGTGGTTGATAAACATGAGGGTTCCTATATGTTTTCAAATTAGTATTTTCATATATTTCAGGTAAATACCCCAAAGTGGGTTATTTACTTTAAAATAACTAAAAGAAATATATGCAGTGGGATTTCTATTTTAATTTTTTGATGTATCTCCATACTGTTTTGATGTGTCTCCATACCGTTTTGATGTATCTCCATACTGTTTTGATGTATCTCCATACTGTTTTCTCCATAAATATGACTGCACCAATTTACATTTCGCCAACAGTGTATAAGGTTTCTCTTCTCACCACATCCTCTCTAAACACTTGTTTCTTATTGTTTTTGGATATTAACTATTCTCACAGGCGCGAAGTAATAGCTCATTTTTGTTTTAATTTGCATTTTCCAAAAATAAGAGATGGTGAATACCTCTTCATGTATCTGTTGACTTAACTGTATGTTTTATTTGGAAAAATGTCTATGTAGAGCCTCTGCCCATTTTTAATCAGCTGATTTGTTTGTTGTTGCGTTTAATGAGCTTTTCATATATTCTCTATACATTTCTGATTTAACATAAAAATTTTGTTTATAAAAATTGCCCTAGTAGATATCAATATCTTTAGATACTGAAAAGCATTAAATAAAATTCATTATCTGTTCTGAGTTAAAAATTTTAATGCTCAGGTATTAAACAGATCATTAAGATGATAAAATTTTTTTATCTCGATCCTTAAGCCAGCATTTATGCTAAATATAGATAGATCAGAAAGATCCTCATTAAAACCAAGACTATGATACAGCACAATGGAAATGAAGCAGGAAGTTGCTAAGTCTTCTGCTTGGAGTCTTCTGCTTAGATTCTGTATAAAACCTTGCCACTCCTGTTATTTGGGCTCAGACTTGGGAACTATCCCACTGGGACTGCTGGTGTGACAATTAAATCTCTCTCTCTCTCTACCTCTCAGAGTGTCATCTGATTTCTATGGGAAATTTCAGTAACAGAAAGAAATAAAAGCCAAATATTTTCTTTTATTCTCTTAAGGATTTATAATTTTTGAGAAGAACCAATATGAGATGAGGGAAGTCCAAAAATAAACTGCTGTCAGACTAATTTTCAGTACTATGAATGAAAGTATCCTGAATGATAATGCATTATATCAAAGCTTTGATGTTCACCTATTTAGGTTTTAAGAATTAAAACATCCTTTTGTTTTAGAGTACATCTAAAACAAAAACAAAGCCATATCTCAATGATATCTCAAAAAAATTTACATAAGCTATGTTGCTATACTACCTACATATATTTCTTTTAATGATTGCATGCAATTTCTGAGGGAAAGAGGCTTTTGTTCTCACATTCATTATAACTATCTGGTTGTTATTTTTTGGAATTAATATGTTTGGTAGTATTTATCTATATAAAAAACTAGTGATGTTTTCTTGTACCCTAACATATAGTCAGTGTTATGACTTTTCCTTTCCATGGTTCCTTGGATAAAAGGGTTTTTTTAATTTCCTAGGATGTTGAATTTGATATAAAATGTTTCAATACATAAGATCTATACTTAGATCTTCTAGATATATCTTTATTTTTGTCCACTCGGAATTTCTTGGACTGAGAGTTATAAAGTCTCTCTTTACTAAACTTTTTAATCTGTTTCTCCTCATAGCTACTGTAATTTTCATTTCTGGATATTACCTTTATGTTACTTGGTACATAGATGTTCACATGTTTCGTCATTATAAAGCATTCTTCGAGATATTTCATTTAATACTGTTTCTTTAAATTCATCTTATCTAAGATAGTGATCCTGCTCCTCAATTTTTTTTTTTTTGCATTTGCCTGGTGTATTTTCCCATCATCTTACTTTCAAAATTTTCAACAACTTCTTTTTAAAAGGATCTCCCTCATATATTGCTAACTTGGTTTTGCTTTATAATCCAATTTAAAAATTTCTCCTTAGCTGATTTATTGCTATCAACAGTGACGTGCAAGAGCCATTTCACAGTGGCTCACAAGTTCCCTATTCTATGTTTAGTAATATCAGATTTGTAGCTTGAAATTGGTCATGGTAGGAATATGTACACCACGGAAATCAGAAAATCAACAAGTTAAAAAAATGTTCTATTTTATTTTGTTTTCCGGAGTCTTGGTATTAAGTATTTGGTAGTATTTCTCTGTCAGTCCTCTATTCAATATTAGCTAATATTTTTCTTAGCATTTATCTTTGTAATGCTAAACAAGCTTCCATTATATTTACTTGATTTTATCCATTTACAGTGATACTTTTGACTCCTTGTTCTAAAGGATGAGTGAAATCAGTATACATTACTACTTAATCTTCCATTTCCCTGTAAATATGCTAAATATGTCATTTCTATATTATCAGGCTATTACATTAAATTCTGCATTGTTATCACAATCTCTCAATTTGTTTTAATCTTTGTGCTATATTACTGTAGTAGACCCAGTCTCAATGCTAGTCCTGTTGTGGTTTTTCATTTATTTCCTGGCTGATTGAAGTTTATGCTTTAATATTTTCTACAAGAAGGGCTTATTGGTTTTGTTCCAACTACTCATTTTTTGCTTTTATTCTTAAGTGATATTTTGGGTGTGCAAAATATTCTTTGGTTACAATTTCTCTTCTTGCAAACTTATTAAGCATTGCTCTGCTATTTACTGGTATGGGAAATTGCTCTGAGGAAATCTGAGGTCAGCCTTGTTTGTTCCTTTTAAAATGACTTAATATTTTTGCACCAATCCCCAAGGATTTTTTGTCTTTGAAATTCAGTAACTTTGTTTCTGTTTCCTCTGTCCTATTTTTTTTTTTTCTGGGGCATTGTAAGTCCTTTCAAATATGCAATCATAGGAACAATATAAAAAAGAAATAACATATAAAAAATACAAATTCCCAATAAAATAAAAAATCCTTTATTTTTAAAAACTTCATGGTGAAAACAGTCACAATTTTCAAGTTGTCCAAAGCAACTTTTTCCCTCCTTTTGTCCTGCATATCCAGTTTGTTTTCCTTTCTTTACCTTAGTTGCATAGGTCTTTTGTAGTTCTTTTGGTGACCTCATTCTTGACTGAGGTGAGTTTTTCCAAATAAGATATTTACTGAAGGCGCATATGGAGGTAGGAGTTTTAAGTATGAGTTTTACATCCTTTTGTTTTCTCAATCATGGAAAAAGATAACTATAGGGCTTCTCATTTTGGAAGTCTCTGTTCTTCCCCTACAACATGGGCAGACTGTTAACTGAAATTATGTCTTGTCTGGGTAACTCAGCCTTGTCTCCTTGTTTCACATTAAAATCAAGTCCAGAACAGCTGCCATTGTCTACACACTGTATCTCCTCTGTTACAAACAGAAATCCTAGGTTTTATACTTCACAGTGTTTTCTGCCCTTAAAGTGGACTCTGTGTACTTTATGATCTCTTTCTAAGATCTGTGGCTGTGGCATTCTCTTTCCACATCTTCTCATATTCTTCTGTAACTTCCAAAGCTCTCCCTAACCTTTACTAGTTCCTTTAGTTTTGTGACTAAGGACTTCAGCAATTCTTAGTTTCTTTAAAGGAAGAGTTTGCATTTCTGCTTATCATCTTACTGGTTGCTCTAGGTTGATTCTCTGCCCACAACTCCCCCCAACCCCCCCAAAAAAAACCCCCACAAAAACAAAAACAAAAAAAAGGAAGAAATGGAAACCTTATGCCCTGTCTTCAAATGAGAAGTTCTCAAACTAGATTTTTTATCTTACTGAAGTTTAGTCAATTGAAAAGTGTAATTTTCAGCCATGAGTATATTGTAGATCCTGGAATATGTGAGGAAAAGTGGTAGTCAGAAATTTCCAGTGGTGGACTTCTATTTTCTTTTGAACATCTAGTATGGTGACTCTTCTCTGCCCTTTGTCCCAGTAATTGCCCATCTAGCCAGATAAATAGTTCCAATTCATAGTCTAAGAGATGATTTTTTTTCCAGGTCTACTGTTCTCTGCATAATATATGTTCCCTCAACCTTTGTCATCTCCTTAGATTCCATCTCATTTGTAAGCTACCTGAAAATTCCCTGCCATCAGAAATGAACTTGATATACCTCAGGTCTTCTTCCATAATGGACTTTCCTACCTCCTGGAAATAACTGAAATGGAAACCCACAAAGACTTTAGATGATGACATTGGAAGCAAAGTCCCATAATCTGCTTGTCATAAAGAAATTTTTCCTCTGTAGAATTCTTCCTTGTTTTTCTTTTTTTAGGTCAACAGAATTCCCTACATCATCAAATTAAATTGTCCTTTATTTTTTTCCCTGTGTCAGATCCTCTGCTTCCTGTATGCTCAGGTCTACTTCTTTCTTGATTTATTTTCATTTTGTTTAGCACCTTCTTGAGTAACTTTCTAAGATTGTGTTTGAAAGGAAAACATATTATGAGACATTTATGTCTGAAAATAACTTTATTCTCCCCCCCTCCACTTTTAACTAAAAAGTAAGATTAGGTATAATGACCTCTACCTGAGAAATAATCCTGAACTTGTAAACTTAACCTTTTTCCTTTCACTGGAAAATTTGAGAACCTTTATTACTGCTGTTCTGAAATTTCACAGTAATGTTCCTTTTATAGTCCATGTGCCATATCTCTACTGGGTTCCTTAAATCAAGAAATTAATATTTTTCAGTTCTGAGAACGTATCTCTTGTTATGATTTTCTCTTTCTGGAATTTTTTATATTCAGATACTGAATCTCTTAGATTTAAAAAAATAATTTTTCTGTGAGAGCTATCTTCTTAATAATTAAAATGATGCATTATTTTATCATAGATACAATATTGCTGCAGATCTCCAGAGCTTTTTCATCTTGCTAAACTGAAAATTTAAACTTCCCATTTTCCCCACCCCCCAGCCCCTGGCAACCATCATTTCTGTTTTGGTTCTGTGAATCTGAATATTTTTAGTACCTCAAATGAGTGAAATCAGGCAGTATTGGTTTTACTATATCTGACTTGTTGTACTGAATATAATGTTCTAGGAGCTCATCCATCCTCTCACATATTGCAGAATTTCCTTCTTTTACAAAGTGGAATGGTATCCCCTAGAGGTTTCTCAAAAAATGGAATCTCTTGGATTAATTCTCTAATTTCCTTGTCTCTTCTTTCTTATGTTCTTTCTTGTTGCCTTTATGTTACTATTCTGGTTTCTTAGAAATAGTCTCAACTTGAACTTCCAGTTCTTTTCTTACAAATCTAACACTTCTTAAAACTTCTTAAAATTTCTAAGAACTCTTTTTATTATCCAGTACCCTCTTTAAAATGTTCTATGTTTCACAAGTACAATATCTTATCTTTCAAGGGGCATTATAACAGGTTTGAGTCATTTTTCCTGCTTTTTGTATTATTTCTTATCCTTAGAGTTCCTTTGAAGAGTTTCTGTCTATTTTTGTGTCTATTATCTTGAATGTTTCTTCAAATATCTAGTTATCTTTGACTTTCCCTACATATTTGAGCGGGGCATTAAAATGTTTGTTGGAAGAGCACTGTTGGGACTTGCAGTGGTTGCTGGGGCTACCCATTGTAAAAAGAGTCCTAACTTTTTGGGTGGTTACCCCATTAGGCCAGTATCCCTAGTTACTCCCTCAACCTAGAGAGAACTCTTGCAATCTTTTGTTTGGGAAGGTAGGTAATTTTAATCTTGATTTACATCACTTTGGAATTCAAATGGGAGAAGAAAGTCCTTAAATAAGTGGGTTTTCTACACTCTCCTTGTTTTGGGTAAGCAGATTCATTCTTACCCTCAGACATTTTCTTTCAAATCTATGTCATTTCCTAAAAGCTGTGTCATTTCCCAAAAGAACTTCCCATTAGTATGGGAGGAACTTAAAATGACAGATAAGAAGGGGGTGACCTCATCTTCACTCAAGTAATGACAAGACATCTTCACAATAAACCTACACCAGATGATATTCCCAAACAGCTGCTCTTCTATTGTTCACACAGATTGTTCCACACCATCACACTTCTCTCCAACCTTCCTTTCTATGTTTTCACACATCCTCTACCCAGCAGACCTGCCTCTTCAACTTCATTTTTAACACCTCCAGCCCACTGCCTGTATACTTGAAGCTGTATTGAGTTATCACCTCCTTTTTGTCAGGCCCAGAAGAAAAAGAAATTATTCTCCCATTCGGGAAAATTCCTTTGTATGTACCACCAGTCATTCTCTTGGAATTCTATATTTCAACTCTATGAATGCTGTAGACTGTGTTTGTCTCTTCTATTTATAAAATAAATAAAACTCCTCCCCTCCCACCCCACCCCTCACCCCCAGCAATTATTCCTGGAATCTAAGTCTACTTCTCACTTATTTTAGTACTTTTCTCTCTGGGTCTCAGTTCCTGTGAGTCTTATGCTTGAAATACTTTTGTGTGATGGATAATAGTTAGCTATCAATACCAGCGAGGTCAGTAGCAGACAGAGGGCCAAATAAAGAGAAGTCTAAAGCTGGTTGGGGTTTGTGGACTCTGCAGGAATAGCTTGTCATATACTCTTGGGTAGAATTCCCTCCTGTTATCTTTAAGGTTAGATATATCATGCTTTTAGCCATAAGTAACAAAATTAGGGCAGCACTGGAGTTTATTTCTCTCACATAGACCTGGATTTAGGCCACGGCTCAGTGATGTCAAAATAAATAATTAGCTGTTTCTTTCGTTCTTTCCCTCATGGTTGCAAGTTGGGTCCATCTCCAGACCAAGGCAGAGGGTGGATCTCAGGAGTGAGAACCAGAGACTATTAGATTCATCTGTGTCTCTCCAAGAGCCGATTCTTCACCACCTGACAGTTGTGGAAACCACTGACAAATGACATTTGGAAAGGAAACATTTCCCCAACAGTTGTTTCTGGTTGTTATCAGTGTGCTGTGGTTTTCCTTCTGTTCTGCCACTTGCTGTAGAACGTTACCCTGCCTGTTAACCACAACCAGTCATAGGTTTTGCTAACACTTATTCTGATTCTGTTCATTTCATCAAATCCCACTTCCAATGATTCTGCATTGCCCTTTTTCAGCCTCACATTTCCTCATGGCTGTTTGCATTCTTCCAGGCACTATCTTTTCTCAGGAAATACTGTCTCCCATGGGGTACCACTTTCTCCCACTGGGCATTGCTGCTTTTCCTGGCTACTACAGTTCCCACTGGGATTGCTAACCATGATGTCGTCTGCCGAAGGTCCATGGCTTTCCATGAGGAAGGAACCCTCTCCTTTGTAAGTTGTATTTGGTGATTGGGCACAGACACCTTGATGCTTGTGCCTCATGTTTAACACGATGATTAGTGAAGTAGTCCTTATACTTTTTTTTCACCCTCCACTCCATTCATCACCCCCAGCACACATGACAAATCGTTATACTCAGAAAGTTCCCTCCCCATCTAATGTCACTAGGTCATCAACCTGTTCAAATGTCCCCCCATTTTTCATGCTCATTGTTTAGTCAATTCAAACCTACTCAGATATCTGCCATGCAAGGTATAGGTTCTGAGGATGAGAACCCATTTTGAGTTTATCAAGGCAGTTGACTCAATAAGTCTCTTGGGAAGAGATCGTGTCCAGGTGTATACAGCAGGGAGGAAATTAAAGGAATTAGGTTGTTTTCTTTTTCATTCATTAATCAACAGTACTGCTTCTCCTGTACTATGAGGCAAATTTCTCTATCTAGTCAGATAGTTGCTGAGACCTCACTACCGTTGTGTTTTAATACAACCTGCTGAAGGTAGCCACGGGCTGAGATCTCTAGTGCCCCAGCAATATGATGGTTTGGTTGTGACAAACATAGTTCCCAGACTGGGAATAACATGCTGAAATTATAAGGCACTTAAAGAAGTCAGGCTGGACTCAAGAAAGTTTTTATTAAATCCCCAAAGGTGACAGACACTCATGAGCTTTTTTACCTCGATAGATCTCTCTGGTTCTCTTCAGAGTCGCCTTCTGCCCATCACTCTTCGAGGTTTCCTGTCTTAGCCAAAGTGTCAGTCTGCAGCTGACTTCCTGTGAGGTTCTTGGAAACTGATCTTACCGCTGAGGGGCGGCTGCTCACCTAAGCTGCATACATGGCAACAGGTGAAGTTGCTGATGTCCACTTTCGCCTTCCTCTGCATGGATCCAGTTTTTCCTTTTCAGTCTTATTTTTTTTTCCTGCCTAATCTATCTTGTCTGCATTTCTCTTTTCCTGTGTCTTGTTTGCTTCTAAGAGTTTTATGTGTTACTTTCTCTGTCTCTGTCCAATTCATCTGAGCACACATTGCAAGTGTGCTGTGTGCCAGGGCATGTGCATGTTTTCTTGAACCTGGTTCATTGCTGGCATCAAAATCATAATCCCTAAAACTAAAAGAATCATTTAGTGGCTATGGCATTTCAGGTGCTTCACATACATTATTGTATATACTTGTCAGACCCATCAGTGCAGTAGCATTTCATTTTACAGTTGAGAATACAGAGGCTCCTCCCAAAATTTCAGAATTAGAGGATTTGTGACAATCTCCCATATCTTGTTTTGGCCCAGCCCTTTCTCTTCAACTCCCCCTCTTTTTTCTGTTATGTTACCCCTTCATGTCCTTCTCCTTGGCTGTTATCTGTACTTTTCTCCCCCTCTCAGATTTCTTCTCTCCCTGTGTATTGTTTCTTCTTGGCCCTCTGCCTCCCCATTCTCATGCCCCTCCTCCCACTTTGCCGTGTCTGCACCCCCCCCACCCCCCCATCTCCCTTCAGGTCTCTCCCTTTCTCCTTTCAGATGCTGTCTTTGTTCTCTCCTTCTTTCCGTTCTCTCTCACTTCTCTCCACGCTTCTCCTTCCCCTTTCTTGTGTCTCCTTAGCTCTCAGTTGCTGTGCCTCTTGCTTTCTCCCTTCTCCATTTCTGTACTTCCTACCTTGGCTTCCTCCAATTCACCTCTCTGCCCCTTTCTGTTTTTTGATCTTTCTGGCGCAGTCTCATCTACCTGTTCTCTCTCGCATCTGTTTTTTCTCTTGTTCTTATCTCTGATTCTTTTTCTTTGCTTCTCTTCCTCATTTTTTTTATCACCATCTCTCCCTCTGTTTCCCTCCGAGTCTCTGCTCCATTCTTCCTAAAGATTTCTTCATTTTCCCTTCCTTTTTTCTGTCCTTTCTTCTCTTCCTCCCTCCTCTTTGTTCCTTTTGTTCATGTATCACTATTACATTTTTTTTTAACCTTTCTATTGAATTCCTGCCCTTTGTTTTTGTTCCTCTCTCCCCTGTTGTGGTCTCCCTAGTCATTCCAGGCCTGGAGGAGAAAGAAGCCCTAAGGCTGGTCCTCCCCTCTGTCTGGTGACAGGTTTGTAAGTTGAATTCTTGATGCCATAGAGATTGCTCCCTCTGAGTGGGCAGTGTTGAGAGAGGCCAAAGAAGCCAGGGCCCCATCCCCAGGGAGACGGGTTATCTCAGGAGCATCCAGAGTGGGTCTGCATGCTGTGAGGTCATAGCATCTTTATGGAGCACATCATTGTTAATTTTTGGACAGTAATTGATTTCTTTTAAATGTACGTAAGTATAGTAGCTACCACTTGATATTATAGCAGGGTGTATGAGATAATGCATACAAAGCACTTCGTGTCTGTACATGATTATTCAATAAAACTTATCTGGTCTCAATAAATTTTGCAGATTATTAATTGCTTTCATTGTGTATCTTATCTGTCAAGAAGTATTTTCTAGGGGCCTCCCTGGTGGCACAAGGGGTTAAGTCTCAGACTCTGAAGCTATTGCAGCTACTGCAGCATTGGTTTGATCCCCGGCTAGGGAGATAACACACATGATGCAGCAGACCTCTCCTGTCTTGCCTGCTGCTCCCCTGAGCAGTGTATTTCTGTCAATCTGCCTGTTCTGCTCCCCACTCTGTCTCTGGTGAGTCCTCTCACCACCCCTATGTCTCTGACTTATACCCCAGCTCTCGTATGCATAAATGATCTTTAAAATAAAAAAGAAGTATTTTCTAATCTGACCCTGTTTTGTGAATATGTTTACAGCGATTACTTTGTAATTTAGTGCAATTCTCCTCTGTCCATCTTTCTTTGGTTGAGCCCCTCCAGCTGCCCACCGCCTGGCTTGCCCCCAGTCCTTCTGCCGCACCTGCTAGTTTTAGCAGATTCTGGCAGGATTCTTACTCACTTTCCTATCTGGTCCTCTTTTACATTTGTGACAACCTCATCCCATTTGCACCATCCCCTGTGCAACCCTGGGGGTGGCAGCTGGTTTAAGCTTCTCACAGTTAGTTACGATTTCAACAGAGGGCCACTCCCTGCTCAGGGGAGCATATCCCCCTCTGACTTGCCCCCCTCCAACTCCCTCCCCAAACCCCCACCAGCTCCAGATGGAGCAGATAGTTATTTCCCTTTGGTATCCCCTGAACCCTCCCTCCTGCCTCCTCGGCCACTCTGCCCTTTTGGGACTCAAGCCAAGGTTTGAGTTTTAGCTACAATTGTGATTAGATTCCTCAAGGAGAAAAGACTTCTCAAAACCAATCCAAGTTGCTATTCAGGTTTCCAGATTTCTGCCTTTAGATACGGTTCTTATGTGGGGAAGACACAATTTGGTCAAGAGAGAGAGTAAAGAAGTAAAATTGACATTTTTAAATCCAGCTTCTGAAAACACTTGGGATTTTCCCAAATCATAGACACTTTTGTTGCTGAGAAAGTGAGTAGTTACAAGGAGCTGCAGGAGTCCTTGCTTATCTGATCAATTAAACTGCTCATGGAATCATTTGAGTGAATCATCTCTGAGCTCTGGGATGAAAGGTATGTCTAGTATGTTTGTTGAGGCCTAATTTATCCAATTTATTAACATCAAACTGTAACCAGAACACTAGTTTTACTTCAACAATAAGAACTGGATTTGCTGCCCTCTTGTGTTTTGTAACTCCTATAGCAACATCATCAAACACGTCCCTTCTTATTCCCCACCTGCAAACAAAGGGCTCCAAAAACCAGCCAAGGGCTCAACAGGCCAACTTGCTCATATTACATGTCGGGGCTTAGGAGACCTCACCTATCAGTTCTAGAATTCTCTATAGAGGGGAAGGCTTTTATTACCAGCACTAATCTCAGGTCTGACTGTACTGAGGTTTGAGGATAGAAAGGAACTTGACTTGAATGGATTTGCTAAGACACTGTTGAAAGATGCTCAGGTATCTAAATAATAGATACCTTTAAAGGATTTTCTTTTCTTTAAAAGATATATTTTATAATGTTATTACTCCAGGTACCAAGTCTTACTCTGAAAGCATTCTGGGGAAATTCATTTCAGTGGATATTTCATTCTTCACTTGATGTTTACTGCGTGTTAAACTTTGTTCTAGGCACTAGAATACAAAACTAAACAAATACAATAAATCCAATACGCACATGGTTATCATAATATACTGTAATATACTGCCAATCAGTGATAAGTACTGCAAGAAGACAAATTAAAAGAAATGAAATAGAGGGTAATGGGATGGTCCACGGAAAGCCATTCAAAGACGGTGTTATGCAGAAGGTGAATGAGTAACAGGGCAAGTCATATGAAATTCCAGGGGAAGTGCAAGGGTAAATGAAATACATTGGAAAAGAGCTTGGTATGCATGACAAGAGAGGATGAGGGAGACTGCTACTGCAAGAGATGAGATGGAGAGATAGGTAGGGTTTGTAGGTATGATAAGAAAATTGGATTTCCCTTTGAGAGTGATGGAAATCCTTTGGAGAATTTGAGCAGAGGAGTGATATGATCTAATTTATAATTTGAAGCTATCACTCTGGCTATTGGGTAGAAAATTGACTTTAGAGAGATGGAAGTAGAAGCAGGGTGTTAAAATAGAAAACTATTGCAAGAATTCTGGCCAGAAATGGAATAGCCCTGGATTGGGCAAAATGAAGGAGATTGAGAGATGATCATATTTTGGGTGTATTTTAGAGATAGACCTCTCAGCACATGTTGATTTAGCATATGTGGAAGTGAGTGCTACGGGGAGACCAGGATGACTCTGGAAGTCTGTGTAGTCAGGGGAGGAACACATCTCATGTCCTCCTGAGGTGTGATAACATTTGCAGTGCCTATTAAAATTCTCAGATTATAGTTGTCTAGTGGGCAGAGAGATCAGGGCTAGAGATGTACATGTGGGAATTAACATAGAATCAATGTAACTGCCCAAGATTCTATAAGGAGCAAAGGCTGAAGAAGAGAAGCCTTAGGACTAAATTCGGGGGCTCAACATTTAGTCTGGTGGAACAGGAGGTGCACCTAGTAAAGGAAACTGAGTAGGAATGGCCAAAGAGGTAGAAGGGAAAGAAAGTATAGAGCCCCACAAGCCAACTTTTAAAATTAGTTAAAGAGGAAAAATACTAAACTACTGTTATGTGGTAAAATAAAATGTGGATTCAGAATTGATCACTGCATTTGCCAAGATAAAGTCATTGACGACCTTGACAAGAATGGTCTTGGTGTGGGTGATGGGATGGGGGAGCATGTTTGGAAAGGACCAGGTTAAGTCCAAGAAAGGGTATATAGAGATTTTGAGTTAAGACATTGAAGGAATTTTCAAGAAATGCAATCAATGAACACAGGAAGTTGAACTCACTGATGATTGATTAGTATATCAGAAGGTTTCTTTGTCTTTGAATTTGTCTGCCAACACTAAAGGTAGAGCCAAATAAAGTATGAAAACTATCTCAATGGTTCGCTAGGAAGAAAATAAAAAAGCCTTAAAGAAATCCCTTCTGCATCTAAATGGCTTAAAAGTTAAGTAAAAACACAATCTACCCTAGATTTTGCATCACTATAAGACAGAATACCACCCAGTTATGTAACATCTGCTCACCAGGATGCTGGCCTGGCTCAGAAGGGTATCCCATGGCTGTGATTTTGCATATAATCTTCTTTTTAAAATACAAATTTAATAAGATAAGGTCTGTTACATTTCATTTTCTCATTCTCTAAGACCAGATTTTCTGAACTCTTTAATACAATATTTTAAAATCTGCTTAATATTTTTGGAATAAGGTCTTAGTCGATCAAAATAGTTATTGAAATGACTTTCACGACTAACCGATTTATAGAAAATACCATCCTACATGATTATATATTCTGACATTGTAAGTGAGCTTCATATTTACATACATTGTTTATGGCTTCATGTTATAAAGCAATACATAGATATTCTTAAGTTGCAGCCTTTATTAGTCATGGTACGCCAGAGAAACAGAACTAATAGTATGTATGTATGTATCTATCGATTGATTGATTGAGATGTATTGTAGAGAATTGGCTCATGGGATTTTGGAGAATGAGTCAGCAAGCTGGAGACCCCAAAAAGCAGATGGTTGTAATTCTAGTCTGCAGTAGGGTTGAAATCGGATATCTGGATATTTGGTTAACCGCTAGGGTTAACCTGTCTCATGGATAATTAACATAAAATAGCCATCACATAGATAATAATCTACATTTCAAAGTTTTGGGGTTGAGGATAACCGATCTGTATTTATTAGATGCAATATGTCATATCATATATATGTGACTGAAATGAAAGTTCATCTGCTCTGAAGAGGGTATCCAATTGTAACACAAGGACTAAGAGATTTCTAAGTGCTTGCCTCACTTACATATATGTAGCTACATTTAAATTTTGATCAGTGTGAATGTGATTTATGATCTCACTTGGTGACTGCTGATTATTCCATGAGAACCTGTCTCTCAGTATTCCACAATAGCTGGGCTCAAGGCCATTCAGAATAAGGACTACATTTCTTAGCCCCTCTGTAGTAAGTGCAGCCAAGTGACTAAATTCTAGCCAATTGATTGTGAATAGAAGTGTCATGGAGTATCTTCTGGAAGCCTTTGAGAGCAGGTGCATGCACTTGGCTGCCGCAGCTGCTTCCTTCTCCCTTTCCCCCTCCCCCCCATCTTCTTTTTCTTCTTCTTGAGTTCTTATTCTGGGGCATGGATAATGTTGTTTCACTCAATAACATTTTGCTATAATGTTGATGAGAAAAACCCCTGTTCCCAGGAGGGGCCACTGTCTGTGTGTGGAGTGTGCACGTTCTCCACACATCTGTGTGGGTTTTCTGTGGGTTCTCTGGTTTCCTCCCACATCCCAAAGATGTGCATGTCAGATTCAGTGGCGTGTCCAAGTTGACCCAATCTGAGTGAGTGTGGGTGTGAGTGTGAGTGCACCTTGCTCTGGAAGGGTGCCCTGTCCAGGACTGGTGCCCACTTTGCAGCCTGAGCTGCCAGGAGAGGCTCCTGTGACCCCGAACTAAAATAAGTGGGTTGGAAAAATAAATGGATATACATTATTATTTAAATTTAGAAGGGTTTGGGGTCTTTTGACAGAAGCTTGGTGATGTTTTTTCTGACTGAAAATATGCTCCAGGAATTTAACTCTTGTTAGTATTAATTAACCTAAGGTAAAATTGGTCTTATTACATCATTTTGCTTGAAGTTGCAGTTTCCAAGAATCTAGCAATGATGGTTAAGTGAAGACTTACTTTATATCCATATACAGAGTATATGTGGAAATCAGAAAAAAAAAAAAAGAGAAAGAAGAGCGTGATCTAAGGCATAGTGTGGGCTTAAGAGTCATATTCAGGACGTGAAGAGTTTGGGTCTCACTGACCTTTCCTGGATTTCATGAAAACACCATCAATCATCCTGCGCAAGAATATCCTTGCTTTCAGGTTATTTGATATTTTGTTGTGGGAAACCACCATTTTCTGTGGGAGAGGTCTTTGCATGCCAGTAGCCTTCTCCAGTCAGGACTCATCATATTCTTCCATTATCCTTCTGATTCAAGCTCCCTGGAGGAGGACTCTTTCCTTGTTGACTCTGGGATCTTCACAATTTTTATATATACCACTTAGACTCTAATTTAGAACAGACTGTTTCAAACATACCTTCCAAGTCTATAGAAAATTTGTCCATTCAGATTTGAATTCAGTAGTGACAGATTGAATGGTACGTTTATTTTTAAAGATAAAAAATACAGCTGGACAGGTTACTTTAGGTAAGGAGTATGTTTAGCATAGTGCACATAGAGTCAGTTTGGAAACTATTGTAGAAGCATAGCATGGAGCATTTGTGCTATTAAAGAGGCTTCTTAAAAATCCAGTCCTCTCTTATGCATTCAGAAAGTGTTATGAAAGATGAAATACGGGCTCTGCAGGGAGTTCCCAGCGGGGAAGAACAGAGAGCAATCTTTGGTCTGGAGCCTTTCACAGAAACAGGGAAAAATGAGTGGGTGATGTTTGTGCTGCTTCCCTTACCAGAGTTCTAGGTGTTTCTGGGGGCCACAGTCATAGAGGAAGAGAATTAGATGGAAAAGCCAGGCTGGGAGGTCAGTCACAGCCCCAGGGAGACCTTCTGGGTTTGTTTTGAATGTGTTGTTGAGGATGGTGCTTTTCATACGCCTTTCTAATGAAGACCCATAGGAGAGGCTTTGCTTTGGACTCAGCATTGGGAGTGGTGCTCTACCTGGCAATTTTGTTTGTTTTGGCTGTGCGGACACTGAGGACATCCTCGCTATTCCTTTCCTCTTCCTTGCTTCCTTGCTTCCTTGTTTCCTTCCTTCCTTCCTTCTTCCTTCCTCCCTTCCTCCCTCCCTCCCTCCCCTTTCTTTCCTCTCTCTCTCCTTCCCTCCCTCTCTTTCTCTCTCTTCCCTTAATTCTCACTTGGGTGGCTTCGAACAGAGCCCACTGGGAATTTATTGGTGCCTGAACTCCAGTTTTGGATCCATCTTACAGTTCTTACTCTTTTATACCTTCTTCTCTTTGTTTTATAAGTTTTTAGTATGAAATTTTCCAATGCACTTAGAAGTAGAGAAATACACTTAAGCCTTCTGATATCCGCCCCTAGACTAAAGTTATTGAGATTTTTCTACATTTGCAGCATTATTTTTATTCATTCATTCATTTATTTTTCATCATTGTTCATTTTTGTACAATGTATGCTTGTATTTTTTCTCCTTTCAGGTGTAGTCCCTGTAAAATTCCCACCACCAATTCACCCATGATTCATCACCATAGTCCCTTGTGCTCTTCCCCCCCTCGCACCCGTCTCCCTCCCCATCCCTTGCAGAACATCTCTGATTTATAGTTGCCTGATAATTTTGTTTATTTATTTATTATTATTGTTATTTTTTCCTGATCCCTTATTTGGTTCTCCTATATTCCTTCTGTAAGTGAAACCATCCCTTATTTTTCTTTTTCCATCTGGCTTATTTCACTTAGCATAATCCCTTCTAGCTCCATCCATGTTGCTGTGAATGGCATGAGTTATCTTTTCTGATTGTTGAATAGTATTCCCTTGTGTATATATACAACATCTTCTTGATCCAGCTATCTATTTTTGGTCATTTGAGTTGTTTTCCATATCTTACCTATTGTAAATATTGCTGCTGGCAAATTTAGGGGGTGCAGGTATCTTTTTGAATTAATGTTTTTGTGTCCTTTGGATAGATTCCTAGGAGTGGAATTGCTGGGTCATATGGAAGCTCCATTTTTAGTAGTTTGAGGAACCTCCACACAGCTTTCCACAGTGATTGGATTAGTTTGCATTCCCACCAGCAGTGCAGGAGAGTTCCTGATTACTTTTATATTTTATTCAATAAAAATTTTAAACCAAGTCCTAAATATGCCATTTTGTTACAGGGCAGGGAACTTACGGACCAAAACCCCCAAACCTGCCCTGTTCTAAATAAGTTCTGCCATCCTCTGCATCAATACAAAACATATAGGGCCTTTTGTGGAAACAAACTCTAATACAATTAGAAAAGACAGAGAAGACAAAGAATATAGTATCTAAGTCAAGCATCCATAGTTATCCAACCCCTCATGTGTAAAAGCCCACCTAAATGGGATTGGCCCAAAGCAAGGCCCAAAAGCCTGCCACAAGTCTAAAATCATTTTGGCAGAGACCCATAGAAAAAGGTCAGAAACAGCCAGACAATTCTGGGAGGAACCAAAACATCTTTTGGCAGGGACACATACAAAAGGGTCAGAAACAGTCAGACAATTCTGGGAGTTAAAGAACAAAATCAAGACCAATATCAATTGTGCCATAGTCAACCTCCCCATGGGTCTCTCACCCACATCTATTTCAATTAGTCCAGGCCAGTGCAGCTTCTTTACAAGTCTCTGCTACTTGTGCCTCTTCCGGCTCTCTATCCCTCTTCCTTCTCCTACTGTCTTCTGTGTGTTTCTGTCTTGTGTCCTCTGTCTCTTCTTCTCTAGCTTTTTATCTCCTGCTCAGCTCCACTGTCAGTTCCCAGTAATCCTCTCTTTGATGATGATGGCATTAAGGGATTAGTAGCCCTTAGTGTCTTGGATTTCTTTGATCTGAGGTGAGGTCTATAAACCTATCTGTGGAGTTTGTTGCAGACATCTTTCCTCTCGCCCCCAACAATTTCACCCTTATATGTTTCATTATAATATCTAAAAATTTTGGACAAGTTCTCAAAAAATCCACGATGACATCATATCTAACAAAATTATGAATAATTCTTCAAATCATTGGGTGTGTAAGCATATTTCTGATGTTATCTCAAATATGTCTTTTTAAGGTTGATGTGATTCAGCCAGCATCCAAAGAAAGTCCACATGCCACATTTGGTTGTATATCCCAATTCTTTTGTAATTTATATTTGCTTCCCAACCCCAACTGGTCCCTTGCTTTTCTCCTTTACATTTATTTATTTGGAAAATTAATCATATGTTTTGTAGAATTTCTCACATCTTAAGATTGTTATGATAGTGTTGGTTGAGATATTGCCCTATATTTTGTATTTCCTGTAGGTTATCTAGAGACCAGATCAAATGGAGATATGATTTTTTTTATATGACTATTTGATGGTTTTTGTTGTATAATTTCTATCACATTATGTGAGGAAGCACCTCGTATCTTGTGGGCTTTCTTTTCATGACTGATCAATAGATCGACCTGATCCGGCCACTCTAAAGCTGTTCACAACATTTTCAACTAATGATTTTTACTGATTTAGATGATTTATCACATTTGTTTCTGTCATTATTTCATAAAAAACTTATAAAATAGTGATATTCTGACTCCATTATTCCTTTTACTTTTATATTTTTTACTTTTATATTTTATATTTTTTTACTTTTTTATTTTTTTCCTTAAAGGATAACTTCCCCTCAACTATTTGGCTGCCATAAAAGTACAGCTTGTATAGGAAAGCCAGCATAAAATCTTGATTTTTTTCTTATCTGTTTTGGAAAAAATTGATGCTCTAACATTATTTAAAATGTCACTATGAATTTGTGAATTTTTAAGAAACACATTTGATGCACTTCAATCAGTTGCAGTCATCCTTTTTAAGGATCCAATTGTTTCATTTTTGACCTGGGAAATTTTCTTCAAGTGAATTTCTTCTGTCTTCAGCCTTTTGATATGATCCTAAGAGTCTTTGCTGTCTATACAATGAGAGACCCCACTCTCACTTTTGTTCATTTCTTCCTTAAATCTGAAGCTGTTATTTCTTAGGGAATACTGAATGCAAGAAAAATGTTTAGAGATCACAATTCGGGTGCTTGGGCTGATCACTGAAGCCATAGTGAAGACTTGTTTCAGTTCTGTGCAGAGGACAAAATTAAGAGGTTGATCATTTCTGTTGGAAATAATAATTCATCATGAGATTATTTTTTCAATTCAAATTTCAGATTATAGACATTTTTATTTACCTTTTAGATTTCATGTATTTCTAATTTTATTGTCCTGGAAATCTTGACTCCAAATGACATTTATCGTTAATACAATGATAAATACAATGTCTTACGTGCTTTATCTTTCTCTCTCTCTCCCCTTCTTTCTCATGTCTAATCTTAATCCAAAATAAAAATACCAACACTGTGATTTCTTAAAATAATTTAGCTTTTTATCTTGGCTTCCTTGCCTAACTTCCTTTTGATATATTGGAAGCACTGTCAAATAATTATGCTTTTAAGTCACTGAAATTATTCTGAGTAATTTAGCCACACATTTCATAAATTTAGTTTCATTTGTCTTTTTTGTTTAAGAATCTTTTAAAAACTCAGTTTTGTTTTATACTTATGTAAAATATGATATAGATCCAAATAAAAACAAAACAGCAAAATACATTTAGAATCATCTGTCATCTGTCCTCTTTTTCTTTGATAGACTTAAAAAAATTCATCCTTCTATTTTTAATATATGCAAACATTTATATCTCACTCTTAGATCAAAGATAGCAAGCTCTATAGACAGTTCTGTTTTTTGGTATTTTCTTTCCTTTCTTTTTAATGTTAAGATTATATTCTGGAGACTAACATATAACAACGTATAGAGACAACCTTTATTTATTTGGTCCAGCTCCAGAGCTCTCCATACTCTGCTGATAAGCCCTTTGGTAATTTTCAGTCTTTGGTTACTGTAAATAGCATTGCAATGACTAGCTTTTTATGTACATCTTTTCTTTGCCAAAATATCTTAGGTATAGATTTCTAAACATGAAATTGCTTGCTTGTAGAAAAATACTTACATTTTCTTAAATATTTTTATTATTAAAAATATTGAGCATTGTACAAAAATACTTGTGCATCTTTGAAAGATACTTAATTTTTTTCATAAATTAATTTTTATTTTCACTATTATTATAATAATTTAGAGGCACTAAATAAATTCATGATTGAACATAACTGTCATCTATAGACAGAAGAGTCTGTTGTGAAAATTAATTTTAACCAGAGATTATTCATTTATTTACCTTTCCCCAAACTGAATACCATGATACCAAGATCAATCTACTCTCCCCCATGGTTTCCCCATCCTTTGTACCCTAAACCTGTCATTGCCAAATCAGACTTTAGTCTTGTCAGGGAGGTCAGGGAGGATTTTATGGCAGAGAAAAATGAATGACCTAGGAGAAAGGAGAGAAAAGTGAGGCCACAGAGGCTGGAGAGGCCACAAGGTGGAGAGGTGGAGCTAGAATGAGAGGTGCTGGAGGACCCAGAAGGTGGGAAGTACAGGGGAAGAAATAGGAAGGTGAGTGATATGGGCACAGCTTGCGGATTTGATCACTTTCATCTTCTTTTGGAAAAGCAAGTAAATGGCCTTTCTCTATATTGTAGTTTGCAACTTGAACGCATACTGCCATGTAGAGGTGACCCTGCGTGATATTCAGGATAATGAACAAATTAGACGTGCATAAGATCTAAGAAGATAAATAAAATATGATGTGAAATTGGAATTGGAATTGGGAATATAAATATAATCTCATGAGGAATTACTATTTCCAATAAAAATTGTGGATTTCCTACCTTAATGTCGTCTTCATAATATAAGCACCTCATTAGTTTATAGATAATACTAGATTGAGGTTTAAGTTGGCTGTCAGTGTGAAATCAATGATGGATGAATGAATATTTATGTACCAGTTTAAACATTCACATCCACATACCCACAATGTAGATGTGTCTCTTTCTAGTCACAAGCAAATGTATAAGGCAAGGGCAAGTCATACCAGATGTCCACTTACATAATTATGCTTGAATCTAGATCTTCTAGACTGAAACTTCATCACTGGCAAAACAACAACACAGCAATGGAAAATAAAGCCTGACTCTCAGCACAGCCAGTGCACTAGCTCAACAGAATAGGCCAGGTTGTCAAAGCACTGGCGCGTGTGGCTGCATCTAAGGAGAAACTCAGGTCAGGTTGCCCACAATCAAAGTCCCAGGAGCCCTCACACCTGCCTGCACAAGGTTCTTTCAAGGGAAAGCAGCTTGCTGGGCCCGGTCCCTGGTGGCCTTGTGAGCTGACTGGAAAACCATTTCCTGAGGGAAGGGCTTTGCAATTCTATATTTAGTTGATCTCAATCCTTGGAAAACCTTGGACTTTAGTTCAGAATTCTTCCCTCCAGAGAGGATTTAAACCTGCCTCTGCAGTGGGCTGGGGAGGTTACAGTCCTCTGCCTTTACCCTTTTCCTTGCTCAGCTGTAATCCGGGAACCTGGCTTGATCTTGTTCTTCCTCTGCCCAAATTTAGCACTGGTTTATGGTGCTATCATTGGCATTTACCCTGAAGACAACTTCCTCCCTTTTTGTCCAATACTAGTTTCAACCCAAGGTATTCAAAGAAAATGTAAAATTTCTATATACTGCATTTATCTTATTCCTTCTCACAAGTGCCCCACTAGCAGGAGCCTTTATTCCTGCCGCACACACAACCCTCCAAATCAGCCCAGGGGACGAGGAAACAAGGCTTTGGAGGGTACAGATTCCTCCAGTTCCCCTCCTAGTAAGTGCTCAAGCCTCCTCTGTCACTATTTCATAATCTCTTTCCCCTTTGCCCCCTCCACTTGCCCCCCCCCCTTGCATCTTACTTTCCCTCTTCTTTCTTTATCCCTTTCACTTTATGCCCTGCTAAGAATGATGTGGTGGGTATTTTTCAGTCTTCCCCTTGTTGTATTCTCCATCCTATAGCAGAGGGAGAATCAGAGTCCGAATTTCAATGCCCTCACAGGCTCTTGGGAGAAATCGCTCTTCTGGCAGCTCCCTCCCTTGAAGCATTTGACTTCTTGTCATCCATCAGATTCCCTTGGCACTGCGCTCACTTGTTGAAGCTTGTTAAGGCAGGCAAGATGCACAGGTGTGTAGCAGTGGGGCTGTGTAGGGCCTGAGGGCATCTTAGATTGCATTTCCTGGAAACCAGTTCCAAGATGGACAGTTGCATGTAGAGTTTACTGGGAAGTGCTCTGAGGGGGGTGAGGAGGGCAGGGTTGGGCAGATAAGAAACCGGCATGCATTGTGGCTGCAAGTGGGGGTTTATGGGGAGTTTTGGAGCTGAGAAGCCCTTCAGTGTTATCCCAGAACAGGCAGGGAAGGGTAGGCCTTTGGAGCATCAAATCAGCTAGTTTTTGGATTTTGGGAAGTTTACCTAGATGACCTTTAAAGCTCATTCTGGCTCAGAAGTGATATGATAATGACTAATATTTATTTAACAATTACTATGAACCAAATATCAGTCTAAGCATTCTGAACTCATTACCTCATCCAAATCTCACAAATTTATAAAGTAGGCATTGTTAGTTTGTCTATTTTATAAGTAACAAATTGAGGCCTAGAGAGAGGACAGCATTAAATTAATTGGCACACTGTCAGATAGAGGGGAAGCCAGGATTGATTGATTCTGGAAGCCTGGGAGCCTAGGAGCACACATAAAGTGTTAGCTTTCATGTTTAGAGAATAAAAAAGTGGTGTTCTGGTGAACTGCCTAGCTCAGTAATCTATGAAATGTCTACAGATACTATTACCCAGGGGACATATCACTGCTATTGCCTCAGAGTGGGAATGAGACAATCAAGCCCTTACATTCTCCAGGGGCAGGTTATTCAGCCTATGTGGAAAACTGTGTAGATGTGTTTCTTTGCTTCTGCTTTGAGAGAGGGGCTGTGAATGTGTGACTTAGTTTTCCAATCTGAGTGGTGGTCCATGAAGGCAGGATTGTAACCATGTTTCCGGATATCCATCAGACCCTTCCCTGCCTCCTGGAAATCACCCCAGATTCCCAGACAAAATCACCTAGCCCATATAGTTCTGGAAGCCAAGATCCTGCCCTCAAGGGCTTTGTGAACCATCAGAGTTGTCACAGTCACAGCTCATTCATTCTCAAAATAAGAGTAAGTGTACTAGACAAAAACATGAATTTGAAAGGAAATCTGCACTTCTATGTTTATTGCAGCATTATTTATAATAGCAAAGATATGGAAACAGCCTCAATGCCCCCAAACAGATGACTGGATCAAGAAGATGTGGTATATGCACACAAGGGACTACTACACAGCAATCAGAAAAGATAAACTCATGCCATTTAAAGCAACGTGGGTGGAGCTAAAAGGGATTATTTTCAGTGAAATAAGTCAGAAAGAAAAAGATAAATATCAGACGGTTTTACTTACATGTGGAATATAGAAATCAAACAAAGGGTTAGGAAAATAGACAAAACTTACAAGTTGACCAAAGATGTGAGACATTCAGCTGGGGCGGGGGGCAGGGAAAGAGTTTCCAAAACAGGAGAGAGAATAGAACAAAGAACTGTGGTGATGGTTCACAGGGGCTATGGAGATAGGAGAACTATGGGGACTACACCTGAGAGGAGAAATCAAATACTGTCCAAACATTAACAATGATGAAAAAAAATAAATTATTTTTTAAAAAAGAGTAAATGTACTACAAGCAACAGGAAGGTTTAGAGACTAGAGACAAAGGTCTCTACTGGGACTACACCTGAGTGGAGAAATCAAATGCTGTCCAAACATTAACAATGATGAAAATGAACAGATGAATTATTTTTAAAAAAGAGTAAATGTACAACAGGCAACAGGAAGGGTTAGACTAGAGACAAGGGTCTCTGGAAGAGAGAGAAGGCCTAATTCCCAAAGGGAACAGGGGGAGTTTTCTCAGTGCAGGAAGAATTTTAACTCATTCATTCAGTGGCCACTTTCCTTGATGCTGTCTGTACTCAACCTGTCAGTATCAGAGGAGGAACCTATCCTAAGACAGTTCACCTTTTCTTAGGGAAGGCAGATCATTGTGTCATTACTTGGCACAATGGTTAAGAGAGTGGGCATGGCCATCCAACTGCCCAGGTTCAAATCCCTCCTTTATAACCTGCTAGCCCAGTGACCTGTGGTGAGGTATTGAACCATATCAGGATATAGTGGAGCCATCTATGATAGGCAGAAAAATCAGAGCTTGCTTCATAGGGCTGATGAGAAGATAAAATGTAAATCATTACCAGAGTACCCACCTGTCTGACATAGAGTAAGTGCTTCGGTAAATACTGGTAAGCCTCACAAATGCTGTGGTATGGAAAATGTTGGCTGCTTTGGAGAACACAAAATTCCCTGCCTTGGCCCAAATGTAGGGGTGTAAGCATACCAGGCGGGGTAACATGATGATGGCATCAAGGCTTTTCGGCTGGAAGAAATAGTAAGAACAAGGAAGATGTGGAACCCCAGGTCCCATTCTGGGAAAGAGAGGCATCGACCAGATAGGTTGAGAAAAGGGTGAGAGGGAAAGGCCCGCTATGTTGCCAGTTCTAGCCTCAGTCCTCACTTTCCTACTTCTCTTCCAGGCTGGCATCAAATGTCCTGCCATCCAACCCAAAGGCTGTGGCCTCTACCCATCTCAAAAGAAGTATGCAGTTCTTATTCATATGAGTAACTCTTTTCAAGGAATTAATCTGAGCCTAGAATTGAATTCTAGGGAAGAAAATAACTCCTCTCAGACACCAAAGAGAGAATCTGTACTCTGAAGATATTTAGGTTATTTGGTATATATACAGTTTGACATTACTGTGACAGGAAGACACATGGAAAAATTCAGACAACCAAGGATTAAACTAAGAATCTCACAGCTACTAGGTACAAGATACGTCGGTTCATGATTTTGAAAGCAAAAAAAAAAAAAAAAAAAGTTTATTTTTTTCCTATGATAGAACATTAAAAAAATAGAAAGACTAGTACTATAAATACCCATGTACCCACCAATGAGTCAACAATGATCAACTCATGGTTAATAATGTTTCATCTATTACCCTCCCCCATATTATTTTGAAGAAAGTCTTGGATATTATGTTAAAGAAAAATGCTTTACAATGATAGACAGCTGGTGTGTACTGAAGCTGGGAAATGATCATGTGGAGTTTTATTGGGTTATTTCTTCATTTTTTTTTTTATTTCTTCACCCTTTTTATGTTTCTACAAATAGAAACTGTTTGGTTTTTTCATTACAGAAAATTATGTCAGAGGATAGGAAAAAAATCATACTCTTTTTCTCCTAAGGCTATGTTTCAGTTAATATAAGGAATTCTTTTTTTTTTTTTAAGTTTTTTTTTTTTTATTGTTATTTGTGTCTTTTACATTTTGTATTCCCCTTGGGCAGCCCACCACCAATTCACCCGTGATCCATCTCCATGGTCCCCTGTATTCTCCTCTCTTCCATTTTGTGCCCTTATCCTCCCCTCCCCCCTCCCCCACCGCTGAGTGTCTCTCTCCCACCCCGCCTCCCTATAGTCCTGTTATAAG